>WNWK01005901.1:0-87500 GCA_009830355.1 Cherax destructor
CTACCCGAAAAAGGGGGTACCTGGGTGTTAGTCGACTGGTGTGAGTCGCATCCTGGGACACTGACCTAATCTGCCCGAAATGCTCAGCATAACAAGGGACTTTCTATATAGTAGTATGTCACTGATGTCAGCTAGGCCTGTATACCATGTACATGTACTTGTAGTAAATAAAGATTTTATTATTTTTTTATAGAGGTCTGACAGGTTTGGGTTGTTCCAGCTCGAGCTCCTGGCTGGCTATGACGACATGCAGGAAAGTGGTTCTGTATGGCGTACGTGGTATGCACGACGAGTGGCCACGGACAGAGCTGAATTAGCTGCACCTACCCAGAGCTTTCAGTGCTGATGCACTCAAGAAATGAAGTTTCGCTAGAGGTAAATTTATGGAAAGATGGTAGTAAATACTGACACTAATACATGCATTTAAGACACTTTTATCATAGACGTTTCAGACCTGGGACCTTGATCACCACAAGTGACCAAGGTCCCAGGAGCGAAACGTCTTCAATAAGATGCCTTAAATGTATGCACTCGTTTTCATTTTTATCTCCTTAAGATGAGTTAAGAGATAGCTCTCAGCACCCACTTGCACACTACAAGTGTCAGGTGTGTGTCACCAGTCAGATATGTGTGTGTGTCACCTGTCGGGTGTGTGTGTGTATCACGTGTCAGGTGTGTGTTTGTATCACGTTTCAGGTGTGTGTATCACGTGTCAGGTGTGTGTTTGTATCACGTGTCAGGTGTGTGTTTGTATAAAGTGTCAGGTGTGCCTGTGTCCATGTCAGATGTGTGTATCACGTGTCAGGTGTCTTTGACACTTGTCAGGTGCCTGTGTCACATGTCAGGTGAGTGTATCACGTGTCAGGTATGTGTGTGTACCACGTATCAGATGTGTGTTTGTATCAGATGTCATGTCTGTGTCATGGGTCAGGTATTGTGTCAGCTGGCAGGTGTGTGTGTATCACGTGTCAGGTGTGTATCACATGTCAGGTGTATGTGTATCACGTGTCAGGTGTGTGTATCACGTGTCAGGTGTGTGTATCACGTGTCAAGTGTGTGTGTCACGTGTCAGGTGTGTATCATGTGTCAGGTGTGTGTCTGTATCACGTGTCAGGTGTCTGTGTCACGTGTCAGGTGTGTGTCACGTGTCAGGTGTGTTTGTATCATGTGTCAGATGAGTCTGTGTCACGTGCCAGGTGTGTGTGTATCGTGTGTCAGTGTGTGTGTATCGTGTGTCAGGTGTGTGTTATCGTGTGTCAGGTGTTGCATCACGTGTCAGGTGTGTGCATCACGTGTCAGGTGTGTGTATCACGTGTCAGGTGTGTGTGTATCACGTGTCAGGTGTGTGTGTACCACGTGTCAGGTGAGTATGCATCACGTCTCAGGAGTGTGTGTCACGAGTCACGTGTGTGTGTTATGTGTCAGGTGTGTGTGTGGTCCACGTGTCAGGTGTGTCGAAGGTGTATGAAGGTGCCAAGAGTCTGGGGACTTGTCACACGCAACGGCTGCAGCGACAACAAATTTCCTCATTACAACGGTGACATGTGGAGTATTTGCTGAGTGCAGCGGACGTGAGTCCTTGGGCTGTGTGTGTGTGTGTGTGTGTACTCACCTAATTGTGGTTGCAGGGGTCGAGACTCAGCTCCTGTGGGTGTGTACGTGTTTGTGTAATCCCAGATGTGTGTGTGGACTCCAGACGACGTGTATGTGAACCCCCGACGTTTGTGACCCCAGACTTGTCTCAGTAGTATACACTCCAAGAATGTACATAAAAATAGTATACACACATAGAATATACACACCAATAGAGACGGAAGCGACATTGTGTTCAGGGAGCCATTAATCACTCTCAACACTGACGATCCAAATGACTTTTTTAAGATCGAGACTCGAGACGCTGCCGGTGTCTGAGTCTTGATCACTGATAGCATGCCCATGCCCTGTGCCCCAGTCCAACACTTGTGGAGCTCAGTATTCATCAAGACTTGCAAGAAACCAGTACTCACCGTAAATACACTATGGAGGAGCCAAGCGTCATCCCACAGTCACTAACAACCACCAGTATCGCCCCACTTCACAAAAGTAGCAGTAAAGCAACTGCAAAATCCTCTTGACCGATAGCGCTAATGTAACATATAATAAAAATCTTTACAAAAACTTTTAAGCATAATTGCTAATCGTATGGAATCACAAGACATAGACAATCCAGGGCAGGTCACACTTGTTGTACCATGACGACATGGTTTATGACTGCACTGGAAGACAAGTACAATGTAAATGAAGTGTACACTGACTTTGCAAAGACCTTCAACAAGTGCAGTCATGGTGCAATAGTGCATTAAATGTGTGTGAAAGAAATATCTAGAAAAGTCCAGACATTTTTAACTTTCTAACAAATAGAAGCCGAGAGTAATAGTAAAGAGAGAGGGCGCTGCCACAATATAAAGCTGTTACTCGGGCGTAATCGCCCCACTTCTCTTTATCATTCTTTCATCCGTCATAGAGACGTAAAGAAAAGCAACATAGAGACGTAAAAGCAAAGCAACATAGAGACGAAAAGCAAAGCAACATAGAGACGTAAAGCAAAGCAACATATAATCCTTTGCAGACAATATTAAAATTTCTATGAGAATGGCATCCATAGAGGAGACAGGAACCTTCATGTGACCTAAACCAAGTCTTAAAGTGTATTACTGGTAACAGTATCATAATGCTCTATGACGACACTCCAATAATGCACACCAAAATATACCCCAAAATATACACTCCCAAAAATATACACTCCAAAATATACACCCAATAAGCCTAGAATAATATAATGGGGTGGGGGGGAGTTGGGCCTGACTGCTTTGGGGTACTGGTTGATCCGTGCTTCTTCCTTAATGAATGTAACCTGACCTGGTGGGGCGGGGCATTGGAAGCCGGGTTTGGGGACTTGAACCTGCCTCGCATGGGCCAAAAGGGGTACTGCAGTGTTCCTTCTTTTTTTTTTTCTTCTTTTTATAAGTACACCCAATAAAACCTCCAATAATGACACGCCAATAATGTACACTCCAATAATGTCACGCCAATAATGTACACGCCAATAATGTACACGCCAATAGTGACACCCAATAATGTACACGCCAATAATGTACACGCCAAAATGTACACGCCAAAATGACACCCAATTTTGTCCCCAAAAATGACCCAATGTGTACACCTTTTGGGGGAAAATGGTTTGAAAAGACACTTTTGACAAAAACAACATATATCAATCGTTACTTATCTTGTAAGAGCACAATGTCCAGTTGTAGATTTATAAGTTTGTTAAATCTCAGTTTGCCCCAAAGGAGCGAATATTTCAGCATTTCATTACTTATCTGAAATGCTTAGTGGTAGTTAGTTGTACTCACATGGTGGTAGTTGTACTCACATGGTGGTAGTTGCACTCACATGGTGGTAGTTGCACTCACATGGTGGTAGTTGCACTCACTTGGTGGCCTCACAGCCTTGTATAGGACAGCGTTAATCACCTCGTGTCTGCCCATGGACTGCAGTTAATAATGACGGTACAAGTGAAGTTAAGACTTACCTTGCTCTTGTAACTTGAGCTCATGACGTTGACATCATCATTTAAGACCAATATCGGTGACATGAATGGACTGAAGACTTGTGTGTCTTGCAGAATGTTGCAATGAGCTTCAACAATACGTCCGGAATGTTAGTTACAATCACTCACTACAGGTTGCACTTCACTATATAGTTCCATCATTTGTTCATAGTTTCGTGGTATTATTCACACCAGGAAGAATACGGACTAAGACTACACACCAAGACTACACACCAAGACTACTCTCCAAGACTACACACCAAGACTACACACCAAGACTACACACCAAGACTACACACCAAGACTACACACCAAGACTACACACCAAGACTACACACCAAGACTACACACAAGACCACTCACCAAGACTACACACCAAGACTACACACCAAGACTACACACCAAGACTACTCACCAAGACTACCCAAGACTACACACCCCAAGACCACACACCAAGACCACACACCAAGACTACTCTCCAAGACTACACACCAAGACTACACACAAGACTACACACCAAGACTACACACCAAGACACACACCAAGACTACACACCAAGACTACACACCAAGACTACACACCAAGACCACACACCAAGACCACACACCAAGACCACACACCAAGACTACACACCAAGACTACACACCAAGACTACACACCAAGACTACACACCAAGACTACACACCAAGACTACACACCAAGACTACACACCAAGACTACACACCAAGACTACACACCAAGACCACACACCAAGACTACACACCAAGACCACACACCAAGACTACACACCAAGACCACACACCAAGACTACACACCAAGACTACACACCAAGACTACACACCAAGACCACACACTAAGACCACACACCAAGACTACACACCAAGACCACACACCAAGACTACACACCAAGACTACATACCAAGACCACACACCAAGACTACACACCAAGACTACACACCAAGACTACACACCAAGACTACACACCAAGACCACACACCAAGACCACACACCAAGACCACACTAAGACCACACACAAGACTACACACCAAGACTACACACCAAGACCACACACCAAGACCACACACCAAGACTACACACCAAGACTACACACCAAGACTACACACCAAGACTACACACCAAGACTACACACCAAGACTACACAAAAGACTACACACCAAGACTACACACCAAGACTACACACCAAGACTACACACCAAGACTACACACCAAGACTACACACCAAGACCACACCAAGACTACACACCAAGACCACACACCAAGACCACACACCAAGACTACACACCAAGACTACACACCAAGACTACACACCAAGACTACACACCAAGACCACACACCAAGACCACACACCAAGACCACACACCAAGACCACACACTAAGACCACACACCAAGACTACACACCAAGACTACACACCAAGACCACACACCTAGACTACACACCAAGACCACACACCAAGACTACACACCAAGACTACACACCAAGACCACACACTAAGACCACAGACCAAGACTACACACCAAGACTACACACCAAGACTACACACCAAGACCACACACCAAGACTACACACCAAGACTACACACCAAGACTACACACCAAGACTACACACCAAGACTACACACCAAGATTACACACCAAGACTACACACCAAGACCACACACCTAGACACACACCAAGACCACACACCAAGACTACACACCAAGACTACACACCAAGACTACACACCAAGACCACACCAAGACTACACACCAAGACTACACACCAAGACCACACCAAGACTACACACCAAGACCACACACCAAGACTACACACCAAGACCACACACCAAGACTACACACCAAGACTACACACCAAGACTACACACCAAGACTACACACCAAGATACACACCAAGACACACACCAAGACTACACACCAAGACCACACACCAAGACTACACACCAAGACTACACACCAAGACTACACACCAAGACCACACACTAAGACCACAGACCAAGACTACACACCAAGACTACACACCAAGACCACACACCAAGACTACACACCAAGACTACACACCAAGACCACACACCAAGACTACACACCAAGACTACACACCAAGACTACACACCAAGACCACACCAAGACCACACACCAAGACTACACACCAAGACTACACACCAAGACCACACCAAGACTACACACAAGACCACACACTAAGACCACAGACCAAGACTACACACCAAGACTACACACCAAGACTACACACCAAGACCACACACCAAGACACACACCAAGACTACAGCACCAAGACTACACACCAAGACTACACAAACACACACCAGACTACACACCAAGACCACACACCAAGACCACACACCAAGACTACACACCAAGACTACAACCAAGACTACACCAAGACTACACACCAAGACTACACACCAAGACCACACACCAAGACTACACACCAAGACTACACACCAAGACTACACCAAGACTACACACCAAGACTACACACCAAGAAAAAACTACACACCAAGACCAAACACACCAAGACTACACACAAGACACACCAAGACTAACACCAGACAAAACCAAGACTACACACCAAGACTACACACCAAGCCTACACACCAAGACTACACACCAAGACTACACACCAAGACCACACCAAGACTACACACCAAGACTACACACAAGACCACACCAAGACTACAACCAAGACTACACACAAGACTACACACCAAGACTACACACCAAGACACACACCAAGCCTACACACCAAGACTACACCAAGACTACACACCAAGACTACACACCAAGACTACACACCAAGACTACACACCAAGACTACACCCAAGCCTTACACACCAAGACCACACCCCAAGATAACACCAAGACTACACCCCAAGACTACACACCAAGACTACACCCCAAGACTACACAAAGACTACACCCAAGACTACACACCAAGACTACACCCCAATGTTAATTCTGTTTTCTTGGCCCCCACTTTGGGCAGTAGAATGGAAAGCGTAGGTGCAGAATACGGCCGATGACTAGACCCCCAGTTTATTATGGCAAGGTGTAGGTATCACGGGGACAGGCGTGAGGGGACCGGGAGCCAGCAAGGGTAGAGATGCTGCTTCAGTGAGGTAGGCCGTGTAAGTGAGAGAAGCATGGCTGACCAGCCCGACCTTGATAGGCCTATGAGGGCAGCACCATAGTGCCGCGCAGTTTGAAACAGCCTCTGGGTAGGCTGTTTACATCCACTCGGCCACCTACCGCGTGTCGTCTCGACACGACAATACTGGCGGCACGAAGGTGTAAACAAGCAAGCAAGGTTACCCAGGGAAACTGGCTTCCGGTCACTGACATTTACAATAGGAAATTGCCGGTGCAGGCCGAAAAACTCTCCCCTACGTGAGTCGGGGAAGAGAAAATCGGCCTGCCCGTACAGCTGGACAGAGGACAGAACAAGCCAATGCTGACACAGGAACTAGGTATTCTATATACAGGTTGTCCACAGGGCCAGACGTCAACTTGACTGCACATCCATAGCGCTGTTCCATCCTCACATCTGCAAACAATGACTGACAGTAGCATTTCCTAAGGTGTGACATTTAACTCAAAGGGCGATATTGCCCTTGCCTTTATACAGGCTTTACAAGACACACTGGATGCACATACTCACAATAACATTATTTCCATGGAATTCATTATACCACGGGTACCCTCTAGAAATAAATTTTACATATTTACATGGTGTTGTCCACCCTGACTCCATTATTTACTAACTATACAATTTTTTCGCATTAATTCCCATTTCTGCAAGCAAACAATTAGCGTAGCTAGCGTAGGAGTCGGACAAGTCAGTAGGTATGTCAATGTCACAGAAATTTACTGCTGTCCGGGGTCTCAGGCCATAAGTATGGGAGCCTTACAGGACTGTCATCTGTCGTAGGGATAGCGGGTGAAGAACTAGACGGGTTGTCACTAGTTTGAGTCTGCTTGTGGCTTTGCAATGCCCGCGATTCCAGCTCTGCTTCAGCTTGCACATTATCAATATACTTCATGTGGTCAAGGTGAGCTTCTCTGATAGTTCCGGTAGCTATCTCCCTCACCTCGAACTTATTTCCGCGGAGCTGTCGTAGGACACGGTAAGGTCCGACAAACTTGGGAACAAGTTTATGCATACCAGGGGTCTTCATCGGGTTGAGCAACATAACTTTGCAACCTGGTTCCACCTTACTTTCCTTAGCGTGGGCGTTGCGATCAGACGTGAACCTATCTGTGACTTTTATTAGGTTCTCACGTACTCGCTGGAAAACAAGCTGTGTGGTCCTCATCTTAACTATACCGGTGTTATCAGCGTCATAGATTGGGCTAGGCGGACCAAACAGGATTTCGTACGGTAAACGCTTATCATAGCCGTACAAGGCAAAATGGGGTATCTCGCCAATCAAGCTGTTGAGGGAAGAGTTCAATGTACACTGAACATCTGGAATAGCGTCATCCCATGTAATACAACTCGGATTAACAGTTACTCTGAGCACCTCCAGAACTTTGCGGTTTGTACGTTCAGCAAGACCATTACTCGCCGGGTGACGTGGAGCTACTGGTGCTTGGTGAATGTCAAACCTGGAACAAAGGTCCTTCATTGTGGCATTTATGAACTCTGACCCATTGTCTGACAGGAGAACACGTGGGCAGGTATGACGGAGAACCATACGCTCACGGAAAGCATTTGCGACTGTCTCCGCCGTTTTGTCAGGGATGGGTACTAACTCGCAGTACCGCGTCAAGTTATCTACTGTTACGGCCCCGTATCTAACAATGGTAGTTAGGTAATTACCTCACCGGCCGGCAGTCAAGGGGTTACGTCATCAGACCTGATATTTGACTGCCGGGCCGGCTTGACTGACAGTGTCATCGAGACTCTCCCCTAGTCAACACTGGAGAGTGCTAACGAGACTCCCATATACAACACTGGAGAGTTCACCAGCTCCCTGATACACCTAGGGAGTGTGAGACTCTCCCATATACACTACTGGAGAGTGTCAGCGAGACTCTCCCTATACAACACTGGAGAGTTCACTAGCTCCCTGATCACCTGGGAGTGTTCAACAGACAGACCTGGAGATTGACTCTTCGTGCTGGTGACGGCCTTAGACTATCTACTGGCTTATTCACCGTACCGACTGTGTTCCTGAGACTATGTACCTGAAAATGGACTGTTGTACCTGAACTTATGTACCTGAAAGTGTGTGACACTGGTAACAGGTGGTGTCTTGTGTGACACTGGTAACAGGTGGTGTCTTGTGTGACACTGGTAACAGGTGGTGTCTTGTGTGACACTGGTAACAGGTGGTGTCTTGTGTGACACTGGTAACAGGTGGTGTCTTGTGTGACACTGGTAACAGGTGGTGTCTTGTGTGACACTGGTAACAGGTGGTGTCTTGTGTGACACTGGTAACAGGTGGTGTCTTGTGTGACACTGGTAACAGGTGGTGTCTTGTGTGACACTGGTACCAGGTGGTGTCTTGTGTGACACTGTGGTGTCAGGTATTTAGTGGTGTAGTCAGTCAGAGTTTGTGACGGTGGCACGACACAGGTTGAGTCGTGTATTTGATGTGTGTCATAACGCGGTGAAAAGGTTTTATTAGAGATGGGTTCATGATGCAAGGAAGGTGTCTTATGGGCACAGAGAGAAGGGTGTCGTGACACAGAAGAGAAGGCGTGTCGGGTGACACCGGGGGCGTGTCATGTGACACAGAGAACGGGTGTCAGGGGACCCCGTGAGAAGGCGTGCCATAAGACAAAGAAGTATCATGACAAGGTGTGGTAGTGTCCTGCGTGACACTAGAAGATGGCAGCGACTTGACACTACACCGAATACTCTATTTTACTTGTGACTTTTATCTTGTACTGTGGTTTTGTGTAAATAGGTTTTTACACAGATTATTAGATTATGTTTTTATTCAGATTATATGCTTTTATATTAATAATATATATTTAATATAATAAAAATCTGAAATACGAGATTTTACTCAGTATCTCAAACAGTCGTTTAATTACAAATGCATCTTTATTTGTAATATCTACCATTACAAGCAGGTATTTATTACCCTTCTCCGAGGTCGAGAAATTCGTCAACAGGTCGACAGAAGTTCTCTCCCAGGGCTCCTTTGTAATGGGATACTTCAGAATGGGATTGGGACCGTGACAGTACCCTTGTGTTGTAAGCAAACGACACACTGGTGTACATACTTGGCAATTTCCGCTGCCATCTTAGGCCAGAAATATTTCATTCTAGCCTGTTTGATGCTGCGGTCCTTCCCGGGGTGCGCTGCGTCTGGGACATCGTGGATCAACTTGAGAGTCGTGGGTACCAGGGACTCCGGTATCACCAGTTGGTGTACGGTTCTGCCGGGGTCCACTAGTCGAGCTACACGACACAGTACTCCTTGATTGACCACTAAGTCTGTCAGCGGAACGGGCGACTTGACTCGCGGGCCAACGTCCTCCTTGGTTAGGAATCGAAGGACTGGTGACCACACCGGGTCCTGCCGTTGGGCTCTCTCTAGGTCCTCGACGGAGAACGAGTTGTCTGCACTGACAAAGGCTATATGCCTCGACAAGGCGTCAGCCACGACATTTTGCTTACCCTGTACATAGCAGATTTCGGGATTGTAGTCGTTAAAGGTGAGAGACCACCGAGCATGTTTCCCAGAGAGATTCTTGTTTGCAAAAAGGGATAATAACGGCAGATGATCCGTGTAAATCTTGATAGGATACTGGTAAATAATGTCTCTGAAGTGGTTCAAAGCCCAGACGATGGCTAAGGCTTCTAGCTCTGTCACAGAGTAATTGACTTCAGCTTTGGTAAGAACACGGCTAGCGTAAGCTATTGGCTGTTGCTTACCATTAGATACACACCAAGACCACACACCAAGACTACACACCAAGACTACACACCAAGACCACACACCAAGACTACACACCAAGACTACACACCAAGACCACACACCAAGACTACACACCAAGACTACACACCAAGACTACACACCAAGACTACACACCAAGACCACACACCAAGACTACACACCAAGACTACACACCAAGACTACACACCAAGACTACACACCAAGACCACACACCAAGACTACACACCAAGACTACACACCAAGACTACACACCAAGACTACACACCAAGACTACACACCAAGACTACTCACCAAGACTACTCACCAAGACTACACACCAAGACTACACACCAAGACTACACACCAAGACTACACACCAAGACCACACACCAAGACTACAGACCAAGACCACACACCAAGACCACACACCAAGACTACACACCAAGACTACACACCAAGACTACACACCAAGACTACACACCAAGGCTAGCAAAACAAGACTACTCACCAAGACTACCACCAAGACTACACACCAAGACTATAGACCAAGACTACACACCAAGCCTACACACCAAGACTACACACCAAGACTACACACCAAGACTACACACCAAGGCTACAAAACAAGACTACTCACCAAGACTACACACCAAGACTACACACCAAGACTATAGACCAAGACTACACACCAAGACTACACACCAAGACTACACACCAAGGCTACACACAAGACTACACACCAAGACTAAGACCAAGACTACACACCAAGGCTACACACCAAGACTACACACCAAGACTCACACCAAGACTACACACCAAGACTACACACCAAGACTACACACCAAGACTACACACCAAGACTATAGACCAAGACTACACACCAAGGCTACACACCAAGACTACACACCAAGACTACACACCAAGACTACACACCAAGACTACACACCAAGGCTACACACCAAGACTACACACCAAGACTATAGACCAAGACTACACACCAAGGCTACACACCAAGACTACACACCAAGACTACACACCAAGACTACACACCAAGACTACACACAAGACTACACACCAAGACTACACACCAAGACTATAGACCAAGACTACACACCAAGGCTACACACCAAGACTACACACCAAGACTACACACAAGACTACACACCAAGACTACACACCAAGACTACACACCAAGGCTACACACCAAGACTACACACCAAGACTATAGACCAAGACTACACACCAAGCCTACACACCAAGACTACACACCAAGACTACACACCAAGACTACACACCAAGACTACACACCAAGACTACACACCAAGACTATAGACCAAGACTACACACCAAGACTACACACCAAGACTACACACCAAGACTACACACCAAGACTACACACCAAGACTACCCAGTCCCTTGATCCATTATGTACGTATAATTAGGTGTAGATGTATGAATGGAGAATTTCACAGACAATGTTACTGGGGTGAGTACCACTGAGACAAGTTATAGGGTGAGTACCACTGGAACAATTACGGGAGGGGTACCACTGAGACAAGGTTTCCCAGGATGATAATCATCACCATATCAATCTCACCCTAGCAGGTTGGGTTAAATGTAAATAACCTTTAATAAATATGTAAAAAGCGTTTAACTGTTGATAATATCTTTAATATTACTAAATTTTTTTAATTTTCACGTACTCTCCAATTCGGAATTAACGGTATCGATTGAAATATTACCAAAACACAAAGTAAACCCAAAGAACGGCTCTCCTTTTTCAGGTAATAATTCTCACACGACCTTTTCTGAAATGAATTATTCAACTGGAAAGATCACTATCTGGAACACAAGGGACAACAACTGGCCTCTAGTGAATACACTACAAAGAAACGGCTTTCTGCAATTGCTTTTGCATCAGCGAGAGATGCTATAACCATTATTTCTTTCTTCAACAAAGCGTCTTGGAAAGGAACTACTTTGAACTAGCAACATTGAAGGATAGACTCAGTACTCAAGGCGGTCCGGAACCTCCGGCACCTAGTCTAAACGCATATTTCTGCAAGATTTAGGGGGCTTGATTCCAGACAGGAGTGACAGCAATACTAGTGCTTACCGCTGCAACGTTAACAAATAAAACACATACTATCTACAAGAACTAATCTGAACTTCATTCCCATCCTCCGGAAATCTCTGATACAAGCTGGGAGAACAAACACATTGCTCAAAGGCTAGAGACTGTCTTTCAGTCATTAAGGGACTATAAGAACTTTTCACTGCTTCATTATCATTAGGGAAAAAGCAAACACACACAGTATTATCACACGAATTTACTTGACATCATTTTCCTTGACGGAACAAACACATTATACGACTTGACTTTTGGAGACATGACTTCAAGCAAATGGGAAGGAATTAAATAAAATTAGCACGAAAACACAAGTCTTTAAATGTCACTAAGAAAATTCCTGCTTAAATTCTCACACCGGAATGTCTTACAAAATTCTCTCTACTGTTGATAAATGAACGTGAATGTAGAGGATGGAGGAGAAGGGTTTGATTCTGATTTACCTCGGGACTCTTGAAAGTAGCGCATCGATGGACTCAAGTGCCGGCCTTAATGCAGGCGCTAAAACACTCTCTTGGGTCTTCACCTCGCACCTGAGCCGGGAAAAAATGCCTGGGAACCCAAGGGTTGAAAATAACCTCACAAGTGAACGAGGAGTAGTGGGTGGGTGGTGGGGTGTGGTAGTATCCAGCGTGGTGGTGGCGCCCTGGGTGACGTGACGTCAAGGGCTCGACTCGGTTTTCCCCCTTTTCTCCTCCCAGGTGGCTTGTCTGACCAAAACCCTGGAATGATGAATATCACTCTGGGTCAACGGGCACAGGCGATGGGGACAATATTCCCAAAGGAACTGGCTTTGCTGGAACTGGCTTCGATGTCTGGCTTTCCTGAAGAAGCTGGCTTAAGCCCCTGGACTTGTGGACCTGAATCGTACCACACAGCAGTGAGATCAGGAAGGATGACCAAAAAAACAGACTGGATGACTGCAGGCTTTGGCTTGGCTCCCCTCCCCCAAACTGGCTTTTTTGGCTTAATTGCCAAACCCCCCATCCAATTTTTTGGGGGTTTCTTTAATTAGGCCCCAAGACTGGGAACACTGCTTCAGAAGAGTCTTGGATGGGGGGCGTCCGGGGTGAGGGGGAAAAAGGGAGTCCTGGCGAATTGATATTGACGCCCCGGGGGACTCTCCACACCCCGGTTCTTCTTTCTCTCAATTCCGCTCAAAATTTCCCCAAAATCTACGCCCCGAGCTGCCACCATTTGTTCCGTGGAGGTTCTTTTGAATTGGGTAATGAACAGAACCGAGTTTGGGATGGTAACTTGGTATATTAGACAAGGCGGGGTTCTCAGAGCCGTAGGCCCGGGGGCTGCCGCCTGGTCTGGTGGTAACTGCCACTGCCCAGCAGGGCTCATATTTAAAAGTATTGACCTTTGACATGGGTGACCTTTTACTTTGGGTAACGGGGTTCCTGGGGGAACCGTGGGAAACGGTTATACCCTTTAATGGGAGGTGCCACTGAGACAAGGTTACTGGGAGGGTACCACTGAGACAAGGTTACTGGAGGGTACCACTGAGACAAGGTTACTGGGAGGGTGCCACTGAGACAAGGTTACTGGGAGGTACCACTGAGACAAGGTTACTGGAGGGTACCACTGAGACAAGGTTACGGGAGAGGGGTACCACTGAGACAAGGTTACTGGGAGGGTACCACTGAGACAAGGTTACTGGGAGGGTACCACTGAGACAAGGTTACTGGGAGGGTGCCACTGAGACAAGGTTAGTGGGAGGGGTACCACTGAGACAAGGTTACTGGGAGGGGTACCAATGAGACAAGGTTACTGGGATGGGTACCACTGAGACAAGGTTACTGGGAGGGTACCACTGAGACAAGGTTACTGGGAGGGGTACCACTGAGACAAGGTTACTGGGAGGGGTACCACTGAGACAAGGTTACTGGGAGGGGTGCCACTGAGACAAGGTTACTGGGAGGGGTACCACTGAGACAAGGTTACTGGGAGGGGTACCACTGAGACAAGGTTACTGAGAGGGGTACCACTGAGACAAGGTTACTGGGAGGGGTACCACTGAGTCAAGGTTACTGGGAGGGGTACCACTGAGACAAGGTTACTGGGAGGGGTGCCACTGAGACAAGGTTAGTGGGAGGGGTACCAATGAGACAAGGTTACTGAGAGGGGTGCCACTGAGACAAGGTTTCTGAGAGTGGTACCACTGAGACAAGGTTACTGAGAGGGTACCACTGAGACAAGGTTACTGGGAGGGGTGCCACTGAGACAAGGTTACTGGGAGGGGTACCACTGAGACAAGGTTACTGGAAGGAGTACCACTGAGACAAGGTTACTGGGAGGGGTGCCACTGAGACAAGGTTACTGGGAGGGGTACCACTGAGACAAGGTTACTGGGAGGGGTGCCACTGAGACAAGGTTACTGGGAGGGGTGCCACTGAGACAAGGTTACTGGGAGGGGTACCACTGAGACAAGGTTACTGGGAGGGGTACCACTGAGACAAGGTTACTGGGAGGGGTGCCACTGAGACAAGGTTACTTGGAGGGGTACCACTGAGACAAGGTTACTGGGAGGGGTACCACTGAGACAAGGTTACTGGGATGGGTACCACTGAGACAAGGTTACTGGGAGGGGTGCCACTGAGAAAAGGTTACTGGGAGGAGTACCACTGAGACAAGGTTACTGAGAGGGGTGCCACTGAGACAAGGTTACTGGGAGGGTACCACTGAGACAAGGTTACTGGGAGGGGTACCACTGAGACAAGGTTACTGGGAGGGGTACCACTGAGACAAGGTTACTGGGAGGGGTGCCACTGAAACAAGGTTACTGGGAGGGGTGCCACTGAGACAAGGTTACTGGGAGGGGTACCACTGAGACAAGGTTACTGGGAGGGGTGCCACTAAGACAAGGTTACTGGGAGGGGTACCACTGAGACAAGGTTACTGGGAGGGGTGCCACTGAGACAAGGTTACTGGGAGGGCGTAACACAACAATGGGTTATACATGTGAGATCAAGTATTTTGGGCGACTTTCAATTTCATTAAGAGGTTTTTTTTTCTACTGGTGTTTTGCATGGCCTCGTGTGTTGCACGGCCTCGTGTGTTGCATGGCCTCGTGCGTTGCATGGCCTCGTGTGTTGCAGGGCCTCGTGTGTTGCATGGCCTCGTGTGTTGCAGGGACTCGTGTGTTGCAGGGACTCGTGTGTTGCATGGCCTCGTATGTTGCAGGGCCTCGTGTGTTGCAGTCAGTGTGGAAAAGTTTTCCATTTCTGTGACGAGTGTTTCTCTTAAGGAGCTGATGAGGGTCTTCGAGTAATTCTCTTTATTGTGGAAACATTTCGCCAGCCAGTGGCTTCGTCTGTTCAATACAGAGAAGAACAGTAGATGAGGAGGAGTTTGAGGTAATCAGTCCCTCAGGCTGGAGTTGATGTGTTCAGTCCATCAATCCATCACCTCCAGGCTGAGGGACTGATTACCTCAAACCGTTCGTCTTTCTATTGGACTGATGAACTCACTGGCTGGCGAAACGTTTCTACAGTAAAGACTCCTAAATGTTACACAAGTGTCTTATTCTTCAACTTGTGGGGTTTCTAAACCACTTATATCATAGTCTCGCTTTAACCTCTAGAGGGAGTGCCTCTCTCTCTCTCTCTCTCTCTCTCTCTCTCTCTCTCTCCTCTCTCTCTCTCTCTCTCTCTCTCTCTCTCTCTCTCTTTACACAGTGTTTGACAAGGTTAGGTTAAGGATCCCTAGCTTTATTGATAATCTATTTACAAGTTAAGGATTCCTAACTTTATTGACAAGTTAAGAGTTGTTACCTACATCAGCTCATTTGAAAGCATTTTTATTGTTAAGAAACTTATAAGTAGGAAACAGGATGAAGTTGGAGCCATCTGGGGGCCAGCATTTTCATTTGATCAACTGACTTTATCTCGTTGACATCATAATGAATGTGTTCCAGACTCGAGTCATCCTGGGGATAAATGATCTCAGATGAAGTGATGTTCTGGAGAAGGGTACAGCCAGAGTGAAGTTGCTGTTTTCTGCCCGTCTTGTGGTATAGAAGCTTGCTTCTCGCTGTCCTCGAAGTGGAGCCAAGTGTGGTACTTTGACAATGTTAGCCTTGTACATAACAGTAAGGCCACTCACATCCCTCCTGTGTTGAAGGCTCTGCTGAAATTACAGATCTATCCAGGATGGGTCCAGGTGAGAGATGAGACGTCTTGCTCTGTTCTCTACTCTGTCAAGCAGTCGCAGATGAGAGGGGGGGCAGGCAAACCAAGAAAGTGGAGCATACTCAAGGTGTGAGCGTACTTGTGCCTCATACAGAATCTTGCAACCCCTACTGTCAAGCAGATGCGAGATACGGCGAAGTGCTGTAAGCTTCCTGGCTGCCTTGTTTGCAAGATTTACAACGTGGTTTTTTATGGTCAGTTTGGAGTCAAATTTCACCCCAAGGATATCAACTTCTTCCCCAGGTACCAACACTCTTCCATTCATACTTACTACTGCAAGTTGTTGAGGTTAAAAGGTTAAGCTTGGAGCTGTGTCTCGACATCGGCAAACACAACTCGGTGAGCGCAAACACACACACGCACACACACAACACACACACACACACACACACACACACACACAGGACCACATCAAACATACACTTCTCAGACAGCCTTTGTATAACTAACGAGTCTCAGTATATCTTTCAAAAGTCTTCATAAAGCATTCTTTAGAACTTCAGGACTATGTAAAGAGGTCGCTGAAGACCCATCCTAGAGCAGGTACTGCCAGCCTGGAGCCCACACCTGGAGCCCTCACCTGGAGCCCTCACCTGATCAAACACCTTTAGCACCTTGAATACCTCCAAAGGTTCGCGACTAAACTAGTCCAACAACTAAAAAGTGTAAACTCAACTTCGGAAGAAAGAACCAGGGGAAGATAGGATCACGACATTCAGAATATTGAAGGGAAATAATAGAGAGGCTAGAGACAGACTTTTGAACTTTGAGGATCAAGAATAAGGAAACATGAAAGTAAGAATGACAGCACCATTGGAATTTATTTTTTTAGAGTATTAATGAGAGGAATTAGTTGGCCGTGAAAATCGTGGGAAAAAATCAATAAGCAGTTTCAGGAGCAGGTATGACAGGTTCAAAGGTCACAAGTCAGTGATGGTGGTCAACAAAATTTAAGAATCAGTAGATCGATGGTAATTAACACCTATAAAGTGTTGAACAAGACACATGTGCAACACCTATGTGTCTTTACTGAGAGACGTTTCGCCCATCAAGGGCTTTATCAATCTATTACAGACACACTAAAACGCAACCTTGTATAGTGGAGGCAGTGTAAGAAGTGGAGTGGTGGATCAGTAGTAGATGTGGTCACATGTGGGCGAGGCCCACAAGTGGAATGATACAGCAGTAGTACTAGTAGTAGTAGTAGTAGTAGGAGTAGGAGTAGGAACAGGAGTAGTAGGAGTAAGAGTAGTAGTAGTAGGAGTAGGAGTAGTAGGAGTAGGAGTAGTAGGAGTAGGAACAGGAGTAGTAGGAGTAGGAGTAATAGTAGGAGTAGGAGTAGTAGGAGTAGGAGTAGTTGTAGTAGGAGTAGGAGTAGTAGTAGTAGTAGTAGTAGGAGGAGGAGTAGTAGGAGGAGGAGGAGGAGTAGACAGGTGTTGCAGAAGTGTCTTATCAACGTCTCAGTATTATATACCATTCATCAGCAATACGCTGAGAAGGACCTGCCTAGTATGGGCCAGTATGCCTGGTACAGGGAATATAAGATTCTACAACAATGTTGTTAAATCCCCTCTCATGGACCTGATCTGCTTCCACAAGTGGACCCCACCCATGTGTGACCGCGTCTACCACTGCTGCATCACTCCACTATAAAGGGTACCGTTTTCATTTATCTACATTAGATTGCGTCTGATCTATCAAAAGCTAAGAAGAGGCCAGGAGCTAGGACTTAACCCCACTCCCTCACACACATATATCTGAGTGAACAATGGTCAGAATAGATGATAAGTCAGTATGGCTGGTCATTATCATGATGATAAGACAGCATGGCTGGTCATTATCATGATGATAAATTAGACACATGCAACACTTGGGTATCTTTATTGAGGAAACGTTTCGCCACACGTGAGCTATCATCAAGCCAAGTAAGAGCAGGATCTGAGATCAGAAGACATTATGTGAGTAATCACAGGGTCAATCAGATGATAATTCAGTCAGGCTGGTCATTTCAGAGTTCAGGCTGCTGGCTTCTGGTCTTAGCCTGCAAACTCTGGGCTTTATTGGCTAAACGCTTTCGCCCCAGGGTTCACTCAGGCTTCAAAGCAGAATCGGAAGCTCAGGAATAGAATCCAGGCTCAGGACTCAGATTCCAGGTTCCAGGCTTCAGGCTCCAGGTTCCAGGTTCCAGGCTCCAGACTTCAGGCTCTAAGACTCAAACTCCAGGCTCCATGTTCCAGGCGTTCCAGGCTCCAGGATTCAGGCTCCAGGTTCCATGCTACAGGCTCCAGGATTCAGACTCCATGCTCCAGGTTCCAGGCTTCTAGGCTCCAGGTTCCAGGCTCCAGGCTCCAGGCTTTAGGATTCAGGCTCCAGATTCCAGGCTCCGGGCTCCAGATTCCAGGCTCCAAGATTCAGACTCCGGGCTCCATGTTCTCAGGCGTTCCAGGTTCCAGGTTCAGCCAGGTTCAGCGGCTCCAGGTTCACAGGCTCCAGGTTCCAGGCTCCAGGCTCCAGGCTCCAGGTTCCAGGCTCCAGGTTCCAGGATTCAGGCTCCAGGTTCCAGGTTCGAAACTCCAGCATTCAGGCTCCAGGCTCCTATTGCCTCTTGAGAGCTTTTATTTCAAAAGTCAACTAAATACTCTTATGTTACTAAAAAAAATTGAGGATGAATAAGACCCATGTGTATGCATCATTTTTGTAATATTTATTTCTGAAACGTTTTCAGTTTGTTAAATAGATAACTGAAATTGGAGACAAGCAAAGGCAGTGGAGACGTCCAGATGAACAGTATGTTAGTCTTGAAGAAGTAGCTAGAGATGGTGAGTGTGGCATGCCAAGAGTATGTTACATTTTATTCGGCGTATTTCACACACCCATATAGGCTGCCTCCCAACCAGTGAACCAGGTGCTAAGGGTATAAATGAGTAGGGCCCCATTTAATTGGGTTCATCCAACCAATTATATGGAAGTCTGCCAAAGTTGTGAAGCGATGTGGTACACTTTGTGAATAAACTTTGGCAGACTTACCTCAGAGTCTGGTTGAAGACGTTTCTTACTGTGTTTCTTGCTTGCAAAATTGTCTTTCTGTACATATCCTCTGCAAATATTGTACATATTATTGCTTGCTGATTGGAGAAGGTAATATATCAGTATTTACTCTCCACTGTCTTTGGCTCGTTCCTCGTTTCTACATTAGTTATCATGCTACAACCAGGTGTGCAGGCCACTAGACTACATCTGTGTCAGTAATAATCAGTCTCTCAGCCATAAGCAGTGTTCAGCTCTATAGTGTCCATTATGGTGTTACATATGTGTCATATTCATCAACTTGTTGATATTGTATACATCTTATTATAGTGATAGAACTTTTGGTACAGAGACTATTTGATGGTATCATGTGAAACTGTTGTTGACAATACTGTATCAGCAAAGTTTTACTGATACAGTAGGTTCAGCAGCTCTGTGACATGTAGGTTCAACAGCTCTGTAACGTGTATGTTCAACAGCTCTGTGACATGTAGGTTCAACAGTTCTGTGACATGTAGGTTCAACAGTTCTGTGACATGTAGGTTCAACAGCTCTGTAACATGTAGGTTCAACAGCTCTGTGACATGTAGGTTCAACAGCTCTGTGACATGTAGGTTCAACAGCTTTGACATGTAGGTTCAACAGCTCTGTGACATGTAGGTTCAACAGTTCTGTGACATGTAGGTTCAACAGCTCTGTAACATGTAGGTTCAACAGTTCTGTGACATGTAGGTTCAACAGTTCTGTGACATGTAGGTTCAACAGTTCTGTGACATGTAGGTTCAACAGCTCTGTAACATGTAGGTTCAACAGCCTGTAGTGTAGGATCAACAGCTTGAATGTAGGTTCAACAGCTCTGTAACTGTAGGTTCACAGTTCTGTAACATGTAGGTTCAACAGTTCTGTAACATGTAGGTTCAGCAGCTCTGTAACGATGTAGGTTCAACAGCTCTGTAACATGTAGGTTCAACAGTTCTGTGACATGTAGGTTCAACAGCTCTGTAACATGTAGGTTCAACAGTTCTGTAACATGTAGGTTCAGCAGCTCTGTAACGTGTAGGTTCAACAGCTCTGTAACATGTAGGTTCAACAGCTCTGTAACATGTAGGTTCAACAGCTCTGTAACATGTAGGTTCAACAGCTGTGTAACATGTACGTTCAACAATTCTGTGACATGTAGGTTCAACAGCTCTGTGACATGTAGATTCAACAGTTCTGTGACATGTAGGTTCAGCAGCTCTGTAACGTGTAGGTTCAACAGCTCTGTAACGTGTAGGTTCAACAGCTCTGTAACATGTAGGTTCAACAGCTCTGTAACATGTAGGTTCAACAGCTCTGTAACATGTAGGTTCATCAGTTCTGTGACATGTAGGTTCAACAGCTCTGTAACATGTAGGTTCAACAGCTCTGTAACATGTAGGTTCACAGCTCTGTAACGTGTAGGTTCAACAGCTCTGTAACATGTAGGTTCAGTAGTTCTATAAGATGTAGGTTCAGTAGTTCTATAAGATGTAGGTTCAGTAGTTCTATAACATGTAGGTTCAGTAGTTCTATAACAAGTAGGTTCAACAGAACTAACATGTATCCGTTCAATATTCATCTTGATTGTTCATTGTTCATGGAACCTCACTAACATAATATTGGTGATCTTGAAGGTTAGTGGACGTCCTGTAGGGACGTGCTTGAAGGTTAGTGGACGTCCTGTAGGGACGTGCTTGAAGGTTAGTGGACGTCCTGTAGGGACGTGCTTGAAGGTTAGTGGACGTCGTGTAGGGACGTGCTTGAAGATGACCTAAGTGATGGTGTTGATGGTGACCGGCAGCTGCCACTGAGTGCTGTCAGACCCACCCAGTCATTTTCTGGTCTTCGTGTAATTTGCCTTATTGTGTTCAATGGTAGGTCAACTAACATTATTATTATTGTTTCTTTCTATCCACGAGATGGTCCTCCAGTGTTTTACATCAATTCCTCATTTTCTAAGTTCATTTTTTTCCCATATCTGAACAATTGTAATTTGCCATCTCTGAGTACCATGTCATTCTGTGTTGCCCATCGGAAACCTGGAATCTACCTGTAGGTAGATTCCAGGTTTCCCTGACTCTTATTGTGTTTTCTCTTAGTGTACTCACGGCACCCCTGCTTTTCATTTAGGGTATACTGTACCGTCTGCTGAGTCTTTTGATTTTGTAAGGAGTGATTTCTATGTACAGATTTGGTATATTCTCTAGATATGCTATTTCGCCTGCCTTGAAGGGGCCATTAGTGTACAGCCTAGAGAGAACAAGTGATTATCAGTTATGTCAGGTTACAGTTATGTCAGGTTACAGTTATGTCAGGTTACAGTTATGTCAGGTTACAGTTATGTCAGGTTACAGTTATGTCAGGTTACAGTTATGTCAGGTTACAGTTAAGTCAGAAATTCTGGAGATTTTGACAAAGTTTTCAGTCCAATTAATGGTTCACTAAACAGTGAGTATTATTGAGTCTTCTGTATCTCACTGAATTCTTCCCTGTCGTCGGAGTAACTCCCATTTTGTTTAAGTAAGTCTCATCTTGTTTAAGTAAGTCCCACCTTGCTTAAGTAAGTCCCATCTTGTTTAAGTAAGTCCCATCTTGTTTAAGTAAGTCCCATCTTGTGTAAGTAAGTCCCATCTTGTTTAAGTAAGTTTCATCTTGTTTAAGTAAGTCTCATCTTGTTTAAGTAAGTCCCATCTTGTTTAAGTAAGTTCCTATCTTTTTTAAGTAAGTCCCATCTTGTTTAAGCAAGGGCCCATACTGGATGTGGGTTTTTACCCTAAATTTATCACATCAAAAGAAATATTTTGGATTTCTTTCATTTTTATTAATTGCTTTAAGATCTTTCTGTCTCTCTTGGATCCTGTATGACTGATTTAACTTAAGTTCAGTATTTTCTATTTCTCCAGCCAGTACCTCCTTCCGTATATCAGATATACTAGCAATTCTTCTCCTTCCCATGTAGAGGGAGTGTTTCTCTCTTTCTAGTTTACATCTTCTCTTCTTTTTTCTTAGGAGAATGTGCCTTGAGCATACCTCAAGTACTACAGAGTTGATTGTTTCTAGACTCTGGTTAGGAACTGTGTTGTTTTTAAGATATCTTCCAGACATGCTTAATTTGATCCCACTAGATGTTCTTTTTGTTCTTTTGTTGACGTTATTTTGTTGGTCAGGATCCCTCTGCTTACAAGACTGAACTTCAGTTAGGTTGTGATCCGAATAAATTGTTTTTAACATAGTGTTATATTTCGTACCAAGTCGTCATTATTAGTGAAAATAAGGTCAAGTGCATTTTCCATCTTGTTGGCTCCACTATTTGCTGGCTTAAGGTGAATTTGTTGCAGAGATTCAACAACTCATGGATGTGAGAATTTTCATCTTAGCTGCCTCATGGGGTTATCTCAGCTATAACATTATTTGCCACATTCTTCCATCTTAAATGTTTTAAGCTGAAATCACCAAGCAACAAGATATCTGAGGCTTGGGTTAGAAGATTTTCCAGACAGTAATCAATTTTCAGTAGATGTTCCTTGAACTGTTTCTTGCAATTTTTCCTTGTCTTCTACGAAGGCGAATTTCATGTTTATTTTTGTATTGTCTGCAAATGATATGAAGCTGAGGTTACTATATTATATCTATGTTTGATATCAAGAAGATAAACAGTGAAGGTACCAGGACTGTGTCTAGGGGTACCGAACTTTATATTTCACTAAGGCTTTATTCACTACTACGCTCTGTGTTCTGTTTGTTGGAAAACTGAATATCTACTTTCTTCCTGCTCTTCCTGTTGCAACAACCTGGTATGTCACCACGCACTCAGGTGCAACAACCTGGTATATCACCACGCACTCAGGTGCAACAACCTGGTATGTCACCATGCACTCAGGTGCAACAACCTGGTATGTCACCACGCACTCAGGTGCAACAACCTGGTATGTCACCACGCACTCAGGTGCAACAACCTGGTATGTCACCACGCACTCAGGTGCAACAACCTGGTATGTCACCACGCACTCAGGTGCAACAACCTGGTATGTCACCACGCACTCAGGTGCAACAACCTGGTATGTCACCACGCACTCAGGTGCAACAACCTGGTATGTCACCACGCACTCAGGTGCAACAACCTGGTATGTCACCACGCACTCAGGTGCAACAACCTGGTATGTCACCACGCACTCAGGTGCAACAACCTGGTATGTCACCACGCACTCAGGTGCAACAATCTGGTTTGTCACCACGCACTCAGGTGCAACAACCTGGTATGTCACCACGCACTCAAAATCTTTGCGACGTGTGATGTTAATCCTGTTGAAAATATATGTGTCTGAATTCATATGGGTAGTCAAAGTTTTTTGTACATTCTCTAAATCCGCAATTTTGCCTGCCTTAAAAAAATCTATAAGTGAACAGCAATGTTCTAGTCTAGAGAGTACAAGTGCCTTAAAGATTTTCATAATTAATTTGGCATATCTTGTTTTGAAGGTTCTAATTATCCAGCCCATAATTTTCCTTACGTCTGTGATAATAACATTGTAATCCTTGAAAGTAATAATCTCCTGACATTGTTACTAACAAAATCCCTTATATTCCTCTTTACTTACAGATTATAATTCTCTCTCTCTCTCTCTCTCTCTCTCTCTCTCTCTCTCTCTCTCTCTCTCCCCAGTACATCAGTGAACGCAGTGTGCAGTCACTGTCAACGACGTTACATCAGTGCGAACAGACGTGTAGAGTGAATGAGACAGTGTAACAGTGAACGAGGCAGTGTAACAGTGAACGAGGCAGTGTACGTACAGACTTCAGGTGAACAGCATCTCGGCTTGCTGAACGATCAGGTGCAACAACCGTGTCACCAGACTCAGGTGAAAACGGTGCATGTACACGTACTACAGTGAACAGACTGTTGCACTGAACAGACATTGTGACGGAAGTGTAACAGTGAACGAAATAGTGTGCGTGAACGAGCATGTAGAGTGAACAGACAGTGTACAGTGAACATGCAGTTATAGTGAACAGCAGTTAGCAGTGAACGAGTACAGTGCTACAGTATTCGTAATAGATGTGCAGTGAACATTGTCAGTGAGCTAGTGAACTGACATTGTAGCAGTGACCTGATACATGTAATCAGTGAAGTACAGTTACTGACTTGGTCAGATAACATACAGAGCAGTTCCTTACTTACAGATTACGTCTGATCTGCATTGTACAGTGACCGTGCAGTGTAGCAGTGAATCGTGACAGTTACAGTGAACTACAGTGCTCTGAACGTAACTTCAGTACATCATCAGTCTGTCAGTGAACTCTGCAGTAGCAGTGAACGATCAGTGTAGCACGTGACGTGCAGTGCAGTAAAGAGCAGTGTAGCAGTGAACGAGACAGTGTAGCAGTGAACGGACAGTGAGCAGTGACGGACAGGTAGCAGTGAACATGACAGTGTAGTACCAAGTGACATGTGTAAGCAGTGATCTGACAGTGTAGCAGGACGTGACATGTAGAGGACCGTGACAGTGTAGCAGTGAACATACAGTGTAGCAGTGAACGTGACAGTGTAGCAGTGACGTGACAGTGTAGCAGTGAACGTGACAGTGTAGCAGTGAACATGACAGTGTAGCAGTGAACGTGACAGTGTAGCAGTGAACGTGACAGTGTAGCAGTGAACGTGACAGTGTAGCAGTGAACATGACAGTGTAGCAGTGAACGTGACAGTGTAGCAGTGACCTGTGACAGTGTAGCAGTGAACATGACAGTGTAGCAGTGACCGTGGCAGTGTAGCAGTGAACATGACAGTGTAGCAGTGAACGTGACAGTGTAGCAGTGAACGTGACATGTAGCAGTGAACGTGACAGTGTAGCAGTGACTGACAGTGTATCAGTGACGTGACAGTGTAGCAGTGAACGTGACAGTGTAGCAGTGACCGTGACAGTGTAGCAGTGAACGTGACAGTGTAGCAGTGAACGTGACAGTGTAGCAGTGACCGTGACAGTGTAGCAGTGAACGTGACAGTGTAGCAGTGAACATGACAGTGTAGCAGTGAACGTGACAGTGTAGCAGTGAACGTGACAGTGTAGCAGTGAACGTGACAGTGTAGCAGTGAACGTGACAGTGTAGCAGTGACGTGACATGTAGCAGTGAAAATGACAGTGTAGCAGTGACCGTGACAGTGTACAGTGAACATGACAGTGTAGCAGTGAACGTGACAGTGTAGCAGTGAACGTGACAGTGTAGCAGTGAACGTGACAGTGTATCAGTGAACATGACAGTGTAGCAGTGACCGTGACAGTGTAGTAGTGACCGTGACAGTGTATCAGTGAACATGACAGTGTAGCAGTGATCGTGACAGTGTAGCAGTGACCAAGGCAGTGTAGCAGTGAACATGACAGTTAAGCAGTGAACATGACAGTAAAGTAGTGACTTTGACAGTGTAGCAGTGACCGTGACAGTGTAGAGGTGACCGTGACAGTGTAGCAGTGACCGTGACAGTGTAGCAGTGAACGTGACAGTGTAGCAGTGAACGTGACAGTGTATCAGTGAACATGACAGTGTAGCAGTGACCGTGACAGTGTAGCAGTGAACGAGACAGTGTAGCAGTGACCGTGACAGTGTAGCAGTGACCGTGACAGTGTAGAAGTGACCGTGACAGTGTAGCAGTGACCGTGACAGTGTAGCAGTGACCGTGACAGTGTAGCAGTGACCGTGACAGTGTAGCAGTGACCGTGACAGTGTAGCAGTGACCGTGACAGTGTAGCAGTGACCGTGACAGTGTAGCAGTGACCGTGACAGTGTAGAAGTGACGTGACAGTGTAGAAGTGACCGTGACAGTGTAGCAGTGACGTGACATGTAGCAGTGACCGTGACAGTGTAGCAGTGACGAGACAGTGTAGCAGTGACCGTGACAGTGTGCAGTGACCGTGACAGTGTAGAGTGAACGTGACAGTGTAGAGTGACCGTGACAGTGTAGAGTGACCGTGACAGTGTAGAGTGACCGTGCAGTGTAGCAGTGACCGTGACAGTGTAGCAGTGACCTGACAGTGTAGCAGTGACCGTGACAGTGTAGCATGACCGTGACAGTGTAGCAGTGACCGTGACAGTGTAGCAGTGAACATGACAGTGTAGCAGTGACCGTGACAGTGTAGCAGTGACCGTGACAGTGTAGCAGTGACCGTGACAGTGTAGAAGTGACCGTGACAGTGTAGCAGTGACCGTGACAGTGTAGAAGTGACCGTGACAGTGTAGCAGTGAACATGACAGTGTAGCAGTGACCGTGACAGTGTAGCAGTGACCGTGACAGTGTAGCAGTGACCGTGACAGTGTAGCAGTGACCGTGACAGTGTAGCAGTGACCGTGACAGTGTAGCAGTGACCGTGACAGTGTAGCAGTGAACAACAAAGGCTAAGTGTTAAGGAGAGTACTGGTATTCAACATAGTGTTGACTCGCCTTAAAGTTCTCACTATAATTTCCTTGTTCAAGGTTAACTTTGCTTTGTGTTCTTCTGAAACGTTGAGTTATATAAATAGTTACAAGCGCTTCCGTTGTATGAAGAACAGTATGCGCAACCGTTGTCTACCGTTGTCTACCGTTGTCTACCGTTGTCGCGATGATGATGAGTAACAGTAGTGGTGGTGTGTGTACTCATCTAGTTGTAGTTGCAGGGGTCGAGTCATAGCTCCTGGCCCCGCCTCTTCACTGGTCGCTACTGGGTCACTCCCTGCGCCATGAGCTGTATCATACCTCTTCTTAAAGCTATGAATGGATCCTGCCTCCACTACATCGCTTCCCAAATTATTTCACTTCCCAACCACTCTGTAAACAAACACCAACAACGTCACTACTAGCAACAGTAACATCAATAACACAAACAACAGTAACAAACACCATCAACGTCACTACTAACAACAGTAACAAACACCATCAACGTCACTACTAGCAACAATAACATCAATAACACAAACAACAGTAACAAACACCATCAACGTCACTACTAACAACAGTAACATCAATAACACAAACAGTAACATTAATAACACAAACAGTAACATTAATAACACAAACAACATTAACAAACACCAACAACGTCACTACTGGCAACAGTAACATCAATAACGCAAACAGTAACATTAATAACACAAACAGTAACATTAATAACACAAACAACAGTAACAAACACCTTCAACGTCAATACTAGCAACAGTAACATCAATAACACAAACGAACAGCAATAACAAACAAACGTACCAAGTAACTACACACGTAAGCAACAGTAACATCAATAACACAAATAATAGTAACAAACACCAAGAACGTCACTACTAGCAACAGTAACATCAGTAACGCAAACAACAGTAACAAACACATCAACGTCACTACTAGCAACAGTAACATCAATAACACAAACACCTTCAACGCCACTACTAGCAACAGTAACATCAGTAACGCAAACAACAGTAACAAACACCATCAACGTCACTACTAGCAACAGTAACATCAATAACTCAAACAACAGTAACAAACACCAGAACGTCACTACTAGCAACAGTAACATCAATAACACAAACACCTTCAACGTCACTACTAGCAACAGTAACATCAGTAACGCAAACAACAGTAGCAAACACCATCAACGTCACTACTAGCAACAGTAACATCAATAACACAAACAACAGTAACAAACACCATCAACGTCACTACTAACAACAGTAACATCAATAACACAAACAACAGTAGCAAACACCATCAACGTCACTACTAGCAACAGTAACATCAATAACACAAACAACAGTAACAAACACCATCAACGTCACTACTAGCAACAGAAACATCAATAACACAAACAACAGTAACAAACACCAAGAACGTCACTACTACCAACAGTAACATCAATAACACAAACAACAGTAACAAACACCATTACCGTCACTACTAGCAACAGTAACATCAGTAACGCAAACAACAGTAACAAACACCATCAACGTCACTACTAGCAACAGTAACAACAATAACACAAACAACAGTAACAAACACCATCAACGTCACTACTAGCAACAGTAACATCAGTAAGGCAAACAACAGTAACAAACACCATCAACGTCACTACTAGCAACAGTAACATCAATAACACAAACAACAGTAACAAACACCAAGAACGTCACTACTAGCAACAGTAACATCAATAACACAAACACCTTCAACGTCACTACTAGCAACAGTAACATCAGTAACGCAAACAACAGTAGCAAACACCATCAACGTCACTACTAGCAACAGTAACATCAATAACACAAACAACAGTAACAAACACCATTAACGTCACTACTAGCAACAGTAACATCAATAACACAAACAACAGTAACAAACACCATTAACGTCACTACTAGCAACAGTAACATCAATAACACAAACAACAGTAACAAACACCATCAACGTCACTACTAGCAACAGTAACATCAATAACACAAACAACAGTAACAAACACCATCAACGTCACTACTAGCAACAGTAACATCAGTAACACAAACAACAGTAACAAACACCATCAACGTCACTACTAGCAACAGTAACATCAATAACACAAACAACAGTAACAAACACCAAGAACGTCACTACTAGCAACAGTACATCATACAAACAACAGTACAAACACCTCAACGTCACTACTAGCAACAGTAACATCAGTAACGCAAACAACAGTAGCAAACACCATCAACGTCACTACTAGCAACAGTAACATCAATAACACAAACAACAGTAACAAACACCATTAACGTCACTACTAGCAACAGTAACATCAATAACACAAACAACAGTAACAAACACCATCAACGTCACTACTAGCAACAGTAACATCAATAACACAAACAACAGTAACAAACACCATCAACGTCACTACTAGCAACAGTAACATCAATAACACAAACAACAGTAACAAACACCATCAACGTCACTACTAGCAACAGAAACATCAATAACACAAACAACAGTAACAACACAAATCACTACTGAACAGTAACATCAATAACACAACAAAGAACAAAACCATCAGTCACTACAGCAACATAACTCTACATCAAAACAGGTAACATCAAAGCACAAAAAGCACTAACAGGAACTATTAAGGAAAACAGGAATTCCAGTAGACACAAGACAATGATCTTGTGTTTTGTAAGACTGAGAGAGTTTCTTAACTCTTGATTATACTCTCTCAGCTACCTCCTCTCCTCTAGCTCTCTCTCTCTCTCTCTCTCTTTCTCCTTCTCTTCTCTCTCTCTCCCCTCTCTCTCTCTCTCTCTCTCTCTCTCTCTCTCTCTCTCTCTCTCTCTCTCCCTCCCTCATCTACCTGAGGGAAGCCTAGAGAATGTTTCCTGGTGTCAGCATCCTCGCGACCCGGTCCCAGCCCAGGCTTCCTTGTAGCTTCATCCCTGATCAACCTAGTTATCACTGCTGGCCGCACGTATCTACCAGACACACTTCGGCCGACCTGGAACTAACTTCATGAATTTATCAGCTATGGGTCTGTTGGTAATCCCCCTTCCATATGAAGGGATGCTGTTGACAATTCTTGGGCCCCTTACACTTATGTTGGGTAGTTCGCACCGCCTGCCCGAGCTCATGCTTTTGTAGAGTGATTTCTGTTTTCAGATTTGAGAGTAGTCCCTTTATCGCCTTCGTTGCAGGGAGTACAGGTCGAAGAACTTCAAACCTTCCCAGTAATTTAGGTGAAGGTTCTCTCTATGTTCTCTAGTTCTGCAGTTTGGCCTGCCTTGAAACAAGCTGTTAGTGTACATCAAGAGTCCAGTCCAAGTGACTGAAAGACAACCACCACTAGCTTGGTAGTTCTTGTTTTGAAGATTCTCGTTATCCATCCGATCATGTTCCTCTCGTCGTGCCAGTGAAAGCTACACTAGTTCTTTGTCGATGTCTCAGCTCTCCCAGCCACCCTCTCTCTCTCTCTCTCTCTCTCTCTCTCTCTCTCTCTCTCTCTCTCTCTCTCTCTCTCTCTCCTCCCCTATGATCAATAGCTTTGCAGTGGACTTCTCCAGTCTTTATGCTTTTTTTATAAGTACTGCAGCCTTGGCGTTGTCCTTGTGTGTGTGTGTGTGTACGTTTGTACTCACCTAGTTGTGGTTGCAGGGGTCGATTCATAGCTCCTGGCCCCACCTCTTCACTGGCTGCTACTGGGTCACTCTTCCTGCGCCATGAGCTATATCATACCTCTTCTTAAAGCTATGTATGGAACCTGCCTCCACTATATCGCTTCCCAAACTATTCCACTTCCTGACCACTCTGTGACTGAAGAAATACTTCCTAACATCCCTGTGATTCATTTGAGTCTTCAACTTCCAACTGTGTCCCCTTGTCGCTGTGACCCATCTCTGGAACATTCTGTCTCTGTCCACCTTGTCAATTCCTCTCAGTATTTTATATGTCGTTATCATGTCCCCCCTATCTCTCCTGTCCTCCAATGTCGTCAGGTCGATTTCTCTTAACATCTCCTCGTAGGACATGTCCCTTAGCTCCGGGACTAGTCTTGTTGCAAATCTTTGCACTTTCTCTAGCTTCTTTACGTGCTTGGTTAGGTGTGGGTTCCAAACTGGTGCTGCATACTCCAAACAGGGACACTTCGGAGTCTATTCCTTCTGTCATGTCGTGTGTGTGTGTGTATGTGTGTGTGTGTGTACTCACCTAATTGTACTCACCTAATTGTAGTTGCAGGGGTCGAGACTCAGCTCCTGGCCCCGCCTCTTCTCTGTCCGCTACTGGGTCTCTGCTCTCCCTGCTCCATGAGCTTTATCATACCTCGTCTTAAAACTGTGTATGGTTCCTGCCTCCACTATATCTTTCTCTAGACTATTCCACTTCCTGACTACTCTGTGGCTGAAGAAATGCTTCCTAACATCCCTTTGACTCATCTGAGTCTTCAGCTTCCAGTTGTGTCCCCTTGTTTCTGTGTTCCCTCTCTGGAACATCCTGTCACTGTCTACCTTGTCGATTCCCCGCAGTATTTTGTATGTCGTTATCATGTCTCCTCTGACCCTTTTTTCCTCCAGTGTGTGTGTATGTGTGTGTGTGTGTGTACGTTTGTGTGTGTGCGTACATTTGTGTGTGTGTGTTTACTCACGTAATTGTGGTTGCAGGGGTCGAGACTCAGCTCCTGGCCCTGCCTCTTCACTGACCGCTACTGGGTCCCTCCTATAGTTTAGTTTAGTGCCTCGTTTGTCTCCTTAAAAAGGGGAACTACATTTGCCGTCTTCCATACCTCAGGCAGTTGCCCAGTTTCAAGGGATGTGTTGAAGATTGTGGTTAGTGGCACACACAGCGTCTCTGCTTCCTCTCTAGGGACCCATGGGGAGATGTTGTCCGGTCCCATCGCCTTTGAGGTATCAAGGTCACTGAGCAACTTCTTCACCTCCTCCTCAGTTGTGTGTATGTCATCCAACACTTGGTATATTCCTTGTTGGTGTCGCACTCTGTACTGTCTTCCCAGAGTCCTTCTGTCTCACTGTAAATACCTCTTAAATCTGGTGTTGAGTTCCTCACATACCTATTGATCGTTTCTTGTGAGTTCCCCACCTTCTTTCCTCAGCCTGATCACCTGGTCTTTGACTGTTATCGTCCTCCTAATGTGACCATTCAGCAGTTTCGGGTCAGACTTGACTTTCGATGCTATGTCATTTTCGTACTGTCGCTGGGCCTCCTTATCTGTGCATACTCGTTTCTGGCTCTATGACTAATCTCCTTATTTTCCTGGGTCCTTTGCCTTCTGTACTTTTTCCATTCTATAGAGCACTTAGTCTTTGCCTCCCTGCACCTTTGGGTAAACCAGGGGCTCGTTCTGGACTTCCCATTATTTCTGTTACCCTTGGGAACAAACCTTTCCTCTGCTTCCTTGCATTTTGTTGTTACGTATTCCATCATTTAGTTTACTGACTTTCCTTCCATGTCTCTGTCCCACTGAACCTCCTGCAGGAAGTTCCTCATACCCGTGTAGTCCCCCCTTTTATAGTTTGGCTTTTACCTTTCAACTCCTGTTATCCTCTACCACTTGTAACTCTACTATGTACTCAAAGCTCAGAGCCACTTGGACACTGGCTCCCAGGGCCTCTCACATGTGATGTCCTCAATGTCTGAGCTGTTCAGGGTGAACACGAGGTCCAGCCTTGCTGGTTCGTCCTCTCCTCTCTCTCTGGTAGTGTCCCAGACATGCTGGTGTATGTGTGTGTGTGTGTGTGTGTGTGTGTGTGCGTGTGTGTGTATATGTGCGTGTGTGTGTGTATATGTGTGTGTGTTTGTGTGAGTGAGTGTACGTTTGTGTGTGAGTACGTGTGTGTGTGTATGTGTACGTTTGTGTATGTGTATGTGTGTGTGAGTGTGTACGTTTGTGTGTGTGTACGTTTGTGTGTTTGTGTGTGTGTGTATTTGTGTGAGTGAGTGTACGTTTGTGTATGTGTGTGTGTGAGAGTGTACGTTTGTGTGTGAACGTTTGTGTGTGTGTGTGTGTGTGTGTGTGTGTGTATGTGTGTGTGTGTGTGTGTGTGTGTGTGAGCTTTATCATTCCAAATCTTAAAGCTATGTATGGTTCCTGCCTCCACTACATCACTTGCTAGACTATTCCACTTCCTGACAACTCTATGACTGAAGAAATACTTCCTAACATCCCTTTGACTCGTCTGAGTCTTCAACTTCCAATTACGACCCCTTGTTTCTGTGTCCTTTCTCTGGAACATCCTGTCTCTGTCCACCTTATCTATTCCACGCAGTATTTTTATGTCGTTATCATGTCTCCCCTAACCCTCCTGTCCTCCAGTGTCGTCAGGCCGATTTTCCTTAACCTTTCTTCATAGGACATTTCCCTTAGCTCCGGAACTAACCTTGTTGCAAACCTTTGCATTTTCTCTAATTTCTTGACGTGCTTGACCAGGTTTGGGTTCCAAACTGGTGCTGCATACTCCAGTATGGCCCTGACGTACACGGTGTACAGTGTCTTGAACGATTCCTTACTAAGGTATCGGAACGCTCTTCTTAGGTTTGCCAGGCACCCATATGCTGCAGCAGTTATCTGGTTGATGTGTGCTTCCGGAGACGTGCTCGGTGTTATACTCACTCCAAGATCTTTATCCTTAAGAGAGGTTTGCAGTCTTTGGCCACCTAGCCTATACTCTGTCTGCGGTCTTCTTTGCCCTTCTCCGATCTTCATGACTTTGTATTTAGCGGGGTTAAACTCGAGAAGCCAGTTGCTGGACCAGGTGTCCAGCCTGTCCAGGTCTCTTTGAAGTCGTGTGTGTGTGTGTGTGTATGTGTAGTGTGTGTGTGTGTGTGTGTGTGTGTGTGTGTGTAGACTAGCCTCAGTGAAAAACATGGTAACCATGGACACAGTACGAGACCACTGTATCAACATCCGTGTTCCCAGACTCTTGAACCTGCTACCAGTGAATACCAGAAATATTGCTGGCGAAGAAACTATCTCAGCCGGCTTAACATGGATTTGTGGCCCTGCGAACTGCTAGCACCAAAAGCCTGGTGGACCAGGTGGTCAACTTCAATATATTATTACTATTATTATTATTATTATTATTATTATTATTATTATTATTATTATACGAACACAGGTGCAAATGAAAGGTCAGCAGTAGGTGGTCATACGTTAATTAAAACATTATACAGAGAATGTATCAGGAATAATAAAGACTGACTCAGTTTTTTTCTTTTATTTTTCATATATTCCCACCACCAGTATTTACAATGTGTAGAGAGTTGAGTAGTACAGCAGTATAGGCAGATGTTGTGCATCTCAGAACTACAGAGGAAAGCGAATTTTCTCACTGCTATTGTTATGTAAGTCACACAAGAGAGACCAGTATGTTTACTCAGCCAGCTAGTGAGAAACTGACTCCAGCCTGTGGTGTAAGTATAACGTCAACCGCTCACCCTGATTGGTTGATATTTAAATGTTGCAGCCATGCAGTGTTGATGGGACGCCAGCAACTGCACCGTCATAACTGTCGGCTTGGTTTGGCAGAGAACAACTGCAAGAACTTGTGTGATGAACACTGAATAAGATATAACATACTTGGCGAATGCTAAAAATAATAATAATAATAAAAATAATAATAATAATAATAATAATAATAATAATAATAATATGCATTTTTTCAAAAAACTTTACTGAGATAGAGGAGGGAAGCAGAACCTGGAGACAGTAAGAGGTATGTCACAGGTAATGTATTCTTAAACATGATTTCTTTTGTCTCCCCCAGGTGAGTGCTGGGACTGCATGCTTCCCAGGTGAGTGCTGGGATCACGGTTATCTCCCCCAGGTGAGTGCTGGGACCCGGTTGTCTCCCCCAGGTGAGTGCTGGGACCCGGTTGTCTCCCCAGGTGAGTGCTGGGACCCGGTTGTCTCCCCCAGGTGAGTGCTGGGACCCGGTTGTCTCCCCTAGGTGAGTGCTGGGACCAGGTTGTCTCCCCCAGGTGAGTGCTGGGACCAGGTTGTCTCCCCCAGGTGAGTGCTGGGACCAGGTTGTCTCCCCCAGGTGAGTGCTGGGATCAGGTACTGACACTCCACACTCGCCCCCAGTGCTCTGGTGAGTAACCTCTGTGGTAATTAACGATGTTTCATTCACGGACAAGACTGCACAGTGTGGTCCCCGTGGCTGGCTGCTAGAAAAGCCACATGTGGGTTTACAGCATGTTTCATTAATTAAAGCGACCTCACCTGAACACCGGGCTGAGCTGCCTATCACTGCTCCACTAGGCTCTTGTTTTATAGACTGTAACCTGAAGTAACAAGATGCTACAGAATCTTGTTTTTGTTGTATTATCGTTCGAGTTACATGTGTGTATTTATGTATATCTAGGAGCTGATGTAAGTGTCCTTGAACACGACTTCCATTGTTCCTGAAGTTGTCACTCAACTCTCGTGATCTCGTGTTTACTCTTAATATTGAGCATCAGTACAGAACACTGCGCCGCTGTACATGGTGATCGTCTACACTCAAAGTCCCTCTCATCGTTATCGACGACGCTATTTGCAGGTCTCTGGGGTTTATGTACATAGTCCTGTAGACTACTTCTTTATTATTTACCACCACCAGCGCCAAATTTCCTCAGCAGTGGTAAATCCTCCGCTAAGGCAAACAGGCAATTTGGCACCCTGCTCGTACTCTCTTCCTGAGCAATTTCATTCAGCTGGCACCTAGGACATCTCTGCCATCCTCAGTCAGCTGGCACCTAGGACATCTCTGCCATCCTCAGTCAGCTGGCACCTAGGACATCTCTGCCATCCTCAGTCAGCTGGCACCTAGGACATCTCTGCCATCCTCAGTCAGCTGGCACCTAGGACATCTCTGCCCCCCACGGACAGTAAATCGCTGGCCTGGCTACAAGGATTCCAACAGACTGAACTGACGACCCTGACTCATAACTTATATTCTTACAAACACAAGGTGTACCTCAAACTGAGGTACACAAGGTGTACCTCAAACTGATATTAACATACAAAGTTACAACCATGTGAAATAATTAATAATTTATTGTATAGATTTTAAAACTGTCATGGAAGCTTTAATATTGACTTTCTGGATATCAGGGTGGTACAGGTACACCAGGATGGTACAGGTACACCAGGGTGGTACATTACACCAGGATGGTACAGGTACACCAGGGTGGTACATTACACTAGGAAGGTACAGGTACACCAGGGTGGTACATTATAATAGGATGGTACATTACACCAGAGTGGTACATTATAATAGGATGGTACAGGTACACCAGGGTGGTACATTATAATAGGATGGCACAGGTACACCAGGGTGGTACATTACACTAGAAAGGTACAGGTACACCAGGGTGGTACATTACACCAGGATGGTACAGGTACACCAGGGTGGTACATTACACTAGGAAGGTACAGGTACACCAGGGTGGTACATTACACTAGGAAGGTACAGGTACATTAGGGTGGTATATTACACCAGGATGGTACAGGTACACCAGGGTGGTACATTACACCAGGATGGTACAGGTACACCAGGGTGGTACATTACACCAGGATGGTACAGGTACACCAGGGTGGTACATTACACTAGGAAGGTACAGGTACACCAGGGTGGTACATTACACTAGGATGGTACAGGTACACCAGGGTGGTACATTACACCACGATGGTACAGGTACACCAGGGTGGTACATTACACCAGGATGGTACAGGTACACCAGGGTGGTACATTACACTAGGAAGGTACAGGTACACCAGGGTGGTACATTACACTAGGATGGTACAGGTACACCAGGGTGGTACATTACACCAGAATGGTACAGGTACACCAGGGTGGTACATTACACCAGGATGGTACAGGTACACCAGGGTGGTACATTACACTAAGATGGTACAGGTACACCAGGGTGGTACATTACACTAGGATGGTACAGGTACACCAGGGTGGTACATTACACCAGGATGGTACAGGTACACCAGGGTGGTACATTACACCAGGGTGGTACATTACACCAGGATGGTACAGGTACACCAGGGTGGTACATTACACCAGGATGGTACAGGTACACCAGGGTGGTACATTACACTAAGATGGTACAGTTACACCAGGGTGGTACATTACACTAGGATGGTAAAGGTACACCAGGGTGGTACATTACACCAGGATGGTACAGGTACACCAGGGTGGTACATTACACCAGAATGGTACAGGTACACCAGGGTGGTACATTACACTAGGATGGTACAGGTACACCAGGGTGGTACATTACACCAGGATGGTACAGGTACACCAGGGTGGTACATTACACTAGGATGTTACAGGTACACCAGAATGGTACATTACACCAGGATGGTACAGGTACACCAGGGTGGTACATTACACCAGGATGGAACAGGTACACCACAGTTGTACATTACACCAGGATGGTACAGGTACACCAGGGTGGTATATTACACAAGGATGGTACAGGTACACTACGGTGGTACATTACACCAGGATGGTACAGGTACACCAGGGTGGTACATTACACCGGGATGGTACAGGTACACCATGGTGGTACATTACACCAGGATTGTACAGGTACACCAGTGTGGTACATTACACCGGGATGGTACAGGTACACCACAGCGGTACAGGTACACCAGGGTGGTACATTACACCAGGATGGTACAGGTACACCACGGTGGTACAATACATCGGGATGGTACAGGTACACCACAGTGGTACAGGTACACCAGGGTGGTACATAACACCAGAATGGTACAGGTACACGACGGTGGTACATTACACCAGGATGGTACAGGTACACCAGGGTGACACAATACACCAGGATGGTACAGGTACACCAGGGTGGTACATTACACCAGGATGGTGCAGGTACACCAAGGTGCTACATTACACCAGGATGGTACAGTCACACCTGGGTGGTACATTACATCAGGATGGTACATGTACACCAGGGTGGTACATTACACCGGGATGGTACAGGTACACCACGATGGTGCATTACACCAGGATGTTACAGGTACACCAGGGTGGTACAATACACCAGGATGATACAGGTACACCAGGATGGTACATTACACCGGGATAATACAGGAACACCAGGGTGATCACCAGTTGACTACAGGAACATAAGGGTGAACACCAGTTGGCTACAGGAACACCAGGGTGAACACCAGTTGACTACAGGAACACCAGGGTGAACACCAGTTGACTACAGGAACACCAGGGTGAACACCAGTTGGCTACAGGAACACCAGGGTGAACACCAGTTGACTACAGGAACACCAGGGTGAACACCAGTTGACTACAGGAACACCAGGGTGAACACCAGTTGACTACAGGAACACCAGGGTGAACACCAGTTTACTACAGGAACACCAGGGTGAACACCAGTTTACTACAGGAACAACAGGGTGAACACCAGTTGGCTACAGGAACACCAGGGTGAACACCAGTTTACTACAGGAACACCAGGGTGAACACTAGTTGGCTACAGGAACACCAGGGTGAACACCAGTTGACTACAGGAACACCAGGGTGAACACCAGTTGACTACAGGAACAACAGTTTGAACACCAGTTGACTACAGTAACACCAGGGTGAACACCAGTTGGCTACAGGAACACCAGGGTGAACAGCAGTTGACTACAGGAACACCAGGGTGAACACCAGTTGGCTACAGGAACACCAGGGTGAACACCAGTTGACTACAGGAACACCAGGGTGAACACCAGTTGACTACAGGAACACCAGGGTGAACACCAGTTGGACACAGGAACACCAGGGTGAACACCAGTTGACTACAGGAACACCAGGTGAACACCAGTTGACTACAGGAACACCAGGGTGAACACCAGTTGACTACAGGAACACCAGGGTGAACACCAGTTGACTACAGTAACACCAGGGTGAACACCAGTTGACTACAGGAACACCAGGGTGAACACCAGTTGACTACAGAACACCAGGGTGAACACCAGTTGACTACAGGAACACCAGGGTGAACACCAGTTGACTACAGGAACACCAGGGTGAACACCAGTTGACTACAAGAACACCAGGGTGAACACCAGTTGGCTACAAGAACACCAGGGTGAACACCAGTTGGCTACAAGAACACCAGGGTGAACACCAGTTGACTACAAGAACACCAGGGTGAACACAAGTTGACTACAGGAACACCAGGGTGAACACCAGTTGACTACAAGAACACCAGGGTGAACACAAGTTGACTACAGGAACACCAGGGTGAACACCAGTTGACTACAGGAACACCAGGGTGAACACCAGTTGACTACAGGAACACCAGGGTGAACACCAGTTGACTACAAGAACACCAGGGTGAACACCAGTTGGCTACAGGAACACCAGGGTGAACACCAGTTGGCTACAGGAACACCAGGGTGAACACCAGTTGGCTACAGGAACACCAGGGTGAACACCAGTTGGTTACAGGAACACCAGGGTGAACACCAGTTGGCTACAGGAACACCAGGGTGAACATCAATATCAAACCGAATGTCAAAAAGACTTGGGAGTTCTGGTCTCTAGAAATGGGAAGCAAGACAATGATGCCTAAGATTTCAAACTTAACGAAATATTTTTGGCATCATGTCAAGGAGTATAGATAATAGAAGTGTATGTAATGAGGTCTATGTACTGTGGTAAATTCTCAGTTTGGTTTTGGTCTCCAATATACAGAAAAACTGATGTTAATGAATTCTTATTTTCTGGTAATTTGGAGGATGTGACTGAAGTGGAAAGTCGGAATAAATAAAGGGGGGTGTAAATGACGTGTTAAAAATGTCTTGCCAAGACTGGACTCGTAGTAGTGGATTAAAGATGGATAAATTTACTTTTAGAAATGATATAGAAAAGCACTGGTTTGGCACTGGTTTGGCACTACAAAGAAATGTAATGGAAGAGAGAACTTTGGGTAGCTTTAAAAGTAGGCTGGACAGGTACATGAGTCGGTGTGGTTGAGTGTGAGTGTAGTACCTACGTAGCATTACCCAGTGCCTCCACAAACATATCACTGGCTTCACCCCAGACGTAGGCACAACTGAAAGTATTGTTTCATTAATCAGTGTCGTGGCAAGTAATCCTCCAGTACAGTAGGTGTTCTTAATGTCGAGCTTGTCAGAGCAGTCACCATCCTGTCCTTGTTGTTGCGCAAGGCACTTCAGAGCAGTCACCATCCTGTCCTTGTTGTTGCGCAAGGCACTTCAGAGCAGTCACCATCCTGTCCTTGTTGTTGCGCCAGGCACTTCAGAGCAGTCACCATCCTGTCCTTGTTGTTGCGCCAGGGGCTTCAGACCACCTTCTGGCATGGCTCGAAGCAGCTTCGTAATTTTCTTGGAAAATTAACTCTGGCACAGACAGTCTGGCACACGACAGTCTGGCACACGACAGTCTGGCACACGACAGTCTGGCACACGACAGTCTGGCACACGACAGTCTGGCACACGACAGTCTGGCACACGACAGTCTGGCACACGACAGTCTGGCACACGACAGGGAGGAGTCCACAGCCCTTCACTTTTCAGCATCCTAATACAACTAGTCGAACTTCCCTTCCAAGCTGACACAAGGCTAGTCAGTAATGCTGAGTGAACACAGTTCTTATCTAGAGAGGTGACAACAAGAGTAGACGCAGCCCTGCCAGTACACTCCTGCTTAGATCCATCACTGTATATAACTTGTGGTCAATTATTACTAACAGTTAAGCTAGAAATATCTTCTTGAGTAGTTGCCTTTGCAAGTGATTTTAGGAAGGGATTACTAGTCTACGTAGATGGTGTTCGGGGGTCAACGCCCCCGTGGCCCAGTCCTTCACCAGTGATTGTAATTGCAGGAATGTGATATTAAATGAAGACAGCTTCCATGGAGGGCGAAATGCTCTTGTTGTCTAAAGTTATACAGTTCGGGCAAGTTTTCACGATCCATTCAGATGTATGTATTCACTTCTAGACATTTAGTAAGATTTGTGGAAACAATGTCTGGTTCATTTCTTAACATTCTAATACCAAGTACAGTGTTAATCTTAATTCCATCACTGATACCAGAAACACCAGAGGACTAAACGGACCTGTCTCAGGCTAATGGTTCAACTCCTTGCTGTCAGGAGTGTGGTTCAACTCCTTGCTGTCAGGAGGGTGGTTCAACTCCTTGCTGTCAGGAGTGTTGTTCAACTCCTTGCTGTCAGGAGTGTGGTTCAACTCCTTGCTGTCAGGAGTGTGGTTCAACTCCTTGCTGTCAGGAGTGTGGTTCAACTCCTTGCTGTCAGGAGTGTGGTTCAACTCCTTGCTGTCAGGAGTGTTGTTCAACTCTTGCTGTCAGGAGTGTGGTTCAACTCCTTGCTGTCAGGAGTGTGGTTCAACTCCTTGCTGTCAGGAATGGAGTGACCGAAATCTTCCATCCACAAAGATATTTTCTGGCAAAGAAAATTATTCTTGGTTCTTAATCAGAGACGGGTTCTCTCCACTGAGAACGCTTGGCCGAGAACTGTTGTCGATGCAGTGGTAAAGCCAGGCAGCTGCAGCCACCAGAAATTGTCATAATGTGTCCACAGTGATGTAGCACAGACGTCCAGTTACTCCACGCGATATGAAGCCGGAGGCGCCGACAGTGCAGTAGTGGAACTAATGGCTGAGTGGACCCAGGTAACAGGTGTGCAACTAGTGGAATCGTTCATGAGGCACAAACTAGGGGATGGTGACTCCTGACCACTGCTCAGTGCTTCAAGCTGAGGTAGTGACACTCCAGCAAGTAGTAACTCATGCTTTACAACAGAATAAATGTTGTTCTCAGAGTCCACAGCTGCTCTCCAGTCACTCCAGCACACTCTTACCTCACCACCACGTAAAACTTACCATACCACTGGTGGGGTTCGAACCCGCGGTCAGAGAGTCTCAAAACTCCAAACCGTCGCGTAAGCCACTGGCCAGCTGGCTTCAATAAGATTCATCCAACTAGGTATATTTCTACACCATAGGAAGGTTAGCATAGGCACCACTGTGTCCACAAATGTAAGTTTTTACAGACGAATCTCCCGCTAGCATGGCCGTGGCGAACTCTAGCTCAAGTCCCCTCAAAGCCGTCAACATGACTCACGAAGTCGTAATGACACGATTTCGTGTCATTACGAAATCGTGGTAAGGTATGTTAGCAATCGTGTCATTACGATTTCATGAGTCACGTAAAACTTGTAACATATATATTTTGGTTATATGTACAGTGTACAGTTCCTAGACGCACAGGCCCTAGACGCACAGGCCCTAGACGCACAGGCTCTAGATGTACAGGTCCTAGACGTACAGGTCCTAGACGTACGTCCAGACGTACGGTCCTAGACGTACAGGTCCTAGACGTACAGGTCTCTCTAGACGTCATCAATGAAGTAAAACAACACTCAAGCCTTTTTGGTATCCAAGGAAACGAGGCTACAGATGTTGATGTCAGATTAACCACAAAAGATGATCATGTAGTTGTCCCAGTACCAGTCAACCTACGACACACTTTTTTTTTTTTTTTTTTTTTTTTTTTTTTTTTTTTTTTTTTTTTTTTTTTTTTTTTTTTTTTTTTTTTTTTTTTTTTTTTTTTTTTTTGTCAGATTAACCACAAAGATAATCATGTAGTTGTCAGTACCAGTCAACCTAGATCACCTAACACATGACCCAGAACACGTAAACAAACACCAGGGACCTTAGCCAGACATCACCATCAAAGTTGTGATAATGTTGACAGTACCTACTCTCACCCACCAACAGTTATCGTACCAAACAACAGCACAGCTATTCAACAACTACACCCTGACTACCATAACAAAAGGAAAAATAACTGAGAACGTTGTAGCAGCTCAACAACGAGTAATACCTGTTAACTGTCGGGCACTGAATAATCACCTGTTAATGTCAGGACTGTAAGTGTAACTGTCGAGGTCGACACTGAATAATCACCTGTTAGACTGTCAGGTGACACTGAATAATCACCTGTTAGACTGTCAGGTGACACTGAATAATCACCTGTTAGACTGTCAGGTGACACTGAATAATCACCTGTTATACTGTCAGGTGACACTGAATAATCACCTGTTAGACTGTCAGGTGACACTGAATAATCACCTGTTAGACTGTCAGATGACACTGAGATATCAAGATATCACCTAGCAGCCTAAATGCCAGACCCAGCCCCACCTTCCAGACCCAGTCCAACCTTCCAGACCCAGCCCCACCTTCCAGACCCAGCCTCACCTTCCAGACTGCCTGGTCAGCTAGGTTGTGGTGATTACGTTGGACTTCATGTGGCCAGCACCTACACTCTGACTGATCAGGCCATTCACCGGGAGGCCTGGTCAGGAACCAGGTAGACTCTAGGTACTTCTTGATTAGAGACACACACCAACGGTGAGGAGAGCCAAGTGCTCAACCACGGACACAGTCTGTTACCTTGACTCAAGGACACAATCTGTGACCTTAAATTAAGTTCACAATCTGTGTCTTTGTAAATTATCCTATGTGTGGGTTATTTGTGTGTTGCTCCAGGTTTTCACTGCCTGTGATTAAGATTTTGCCACCTGGCTAGTTTATTGTGCACCCCATATCCATGCTGTGGAGGGTAGCGCAAGAGCATATGGATACACAAAAGGCCTAGGAACTAGGCCCCAAAAGGGTTAACAGGAGTACATCTGGATTTATATCTACATTTCACTTATCAGTTACAAGCAAATTTAGGAAATTTGCTTGGTATATCTGGTGTCTTATTTTCATTAATAAGATATCTTGACAAGTCACATAGATTATTATACTGTCTGTATCTATATTCTTCAATAAGTGGACAATTAAGCACATAGTGTTCAAGACGGTGACCATATGCCTGACCACATAATTTGCATTTGGTTTGATCATCATCTGTGTGTCTGACAAACTGCCAGAAGTACTTGTAGCCAAGCCTAAGCCTGGCCACTACAATATCAGTCAGTCTGTTCACATTGCAAGTTACTCCATAAACATTATTCCTAATGCTAGACACAGATATACCAGAGTTATATTCTACATTCTTTTTCTGGGTACTGTTCGTGGCTAACTTATCAACTTTGTCATGAAGGAGTAATCTGTGTTGTCTTACTCCAGGTTTTTATTGCCCTGTGTTGTCATTCCCTTGTGTTGTCTCACTGGCTCCAGGTTATCATTGCCCTGTGTTGTCTCACCTGCTCCAGGTTATCATTGCCCTGTGTTGTCTCACTTGCTCCAGGTTATCATTGCCTGTGTTGTCTCACTTGCTCCAGGTTTTCATTGCCCTGTGTTGTCTCACTTGCTCCAGGTTTTCATTGCCCTGTGTTGTCTCACTTGCTCCAGGTTTTCATTGCTCTGTGTTGTCTCACTTGCTCCAGGTTTTCATTGCCCTGTGTTGTCTCACTTGCTCCAGGTTTTCATTGCCCTGTGTTGTCTCACTTGCTCCAGGTTTTCATTGCCCTGCCTTCAATAAATACTTTCTAAAGTTCCCATGACTTCCTTTATTGCCCATCTTGCCTCTGTCTCCCCTGGTTTTGCATCCAGTCTTGGTTAAAAAAATCTATCTTTGTCTCGAGGTAATTAGCGTTCTTCCAGGATTGTGTTGCACTGTCTGCCATCTACAGTTTTGTTTTTTTCTCTTGCATATCCTGTCTCATAGTTCAGGGACCAGCCTGGAGACACAGTGGTGCTGTGTACTGCAGAGTGAAGGAACCACAGTGGTGTTATGTACCTCTGTGTGAAGGTTCCACAGTCGTGTTGTGTACTGCTGTTTGGCTTACGCTCCGGGGTTTGGTAATTCTATTATCGTGTCACTCAAATCTACCAGAGTTAGTAAGATGACATCTACCATCTTTGAACCTCATGCTGGTGTTTGTTTCCCCATTATCTCCAGTATTCTTTATGTTCTTCTGTAAGATCTTAACAAGGGGATACTGCTCTAGTGTTCCATGTTTCCTATTCATTCCTTGTTTTATGTATGGGGGTCACATAACCGGTGTTCCAGGTGTTCGGGAGACTTATAGTAACTGAGGCTTCCTATGGGGCTGCGCAGTGTTCTGGTCCTCTCAAAAACGTCTATATTTAAGTCTGAGATTATATGGAGAAGCGTTACAATTTTAACTGATTGGACGAAACAAAAATAAATGACTGGATCTTATTTCGTTGCTATTGGTCAGTTGCAAAGGTCAGCTGAGTCACAGTGAAAGTGTTCCAGTCTAAACAAGGGTATACCTGTATACTGGAAAGTGTTATACGGTGTTATTATAGCACTTTTCTGGGAGAACCTACCTATCTAAAAATTGTAAAAAAATAAATGAAGATAGATGAGATAGCTAGTGAAAAGTTAGAAACACGTATGCTGAAGAGAAAAGACGAGTCACAAAGAGTGATGAAAAACAAAGATACACATAGAGAAAACGAAGAGGTTATTAAAAAACAAACAAACAGGAAACAAAACAGTCAAGCAGGAAACAAAACAGTCAAGCAGGAAACAAAACAGTCAAGCAGGAAACAAAACACACACAGTTGTGTTTATTTGACAGTAAACAGAACTGTATCTGGCACAGTAGGTACTAGAGGAGGGAACTCTACATGGATGTAGATAATCTCACCTCAGGCAGTGTTGACTATGTTACATGTTATTTTGACTAAAAATAACAGTTATTTTCACCAGATGTGCAAATCAAAACTTCAGATCCGAAAGAAATTCTTGAAAAATAAAAGACAAATGACTGAAGACTAAAATATCAAGAAGATGAAAACAAGGCAACCGAGAAAGATTTTTTTTAGGAAGATGGAGAAACGTACTAAAAAAAGGCAAATACGAAAAAGATAACAAGTGGTACAAGCAGATACATGACAGTGGAACACAACCAACAACAACACAGTGTTACTGACATCGCAAAGAACCAGAATATTTACAGCAAGCAACACACTACATGTCGTAACACTATCACAGATACTAACAAAACCCAGTGATTCAGAATCCTTTATGATTCATTCCTGGTTTATAAAACAACAGAATTAACCACAGTAATGGACCCCTCACAGAAACAAATATTTAAAGCTTTCATAGAAACATTTACGTTTCGATCCCGGGACCGAAACGTTTTTTTTTTATAAATATGGCCGATGAGGGAATAAATAGACACACACACTGAGTTTACCCATGACATTAAACTTGGCCGTCATGGGGTTTAATAGCGACAAATTACTGAAGAACTCAAAAGGGAGGATTGGATGCAGAACGACAAGAGGATCGATAATCTCTTAGAACGACAGGAGGATCGAGCATCTCTTAGAACGACAGGAGGATCGAGCATCTCTTAGAACGACAGGAGGATCGAGCATCTCTTAGAACGACAGCAACATTCACATGACTGAGGAATAATATTGAAGGAGGTAGAGATATATATGATTTAGAGAAGACAATGAGAGGAAATAGAGCCAAGGACAGAAAACAATGTCAGGGTGAATGATGAAGACTTGTCAAGACGCAAGAAATAGTTCCAGTGATGGCCCTAGCTAGGCTAGTGCCTCGGAGAAACCACTGCCTCGGTGGGACCACTACCTCGGGGGAACCACTACCTCGGGGAAACAACTACCTCGGGGGAACCACTACCTCGGGGGAACCACTGCCTCGGTGGGACCACTACCTCGGGGGAACCACTACCTCGGGGAAACAACTACCTCGGGGGAACCACTGCATTGGGGAAACCACTACCTCAGGGGAACCACTACCTCGGGGGACCACTACCTCGGGGGACCACTACCTCGGGGGAACCACTACCTAGGGGGAACCACTACCTCGGGGGGACCACTACCTCGGGGGAATCACTACCTCGGGGGAACCACTACCTCTGGGGGACCACTACCTAAGGGGAATCACTATACGGGGAACCACTACCTCGGTGAAATCACTATCTCGGGGGAACCATTATCTCGGGGGACCACTACCTCGGAACACTACCGGGGAACCACTACTGAACCACTACCTGGGGAACCACTACCCGGAAATCATACTCGGGAACCAACTGAAACTACTCGGGAACCACTATCTCGGGAACCCACTAACCCAGGGGAAACCACTACCTCGGGGAACCACTACCTCGAGGGATCACTAACTCAGGGGAACCACTACCTCAGAGGAACCACTGCCTAGGGGAAAACCGCTTCCTCAGGAGAATCACTACCAAGGGGTAACCGCTTCCTCGGGGGGAACCACTACCTCAGGGAAACCACTACATCGGGGACCAATACCTCAGGGAACCACTACCTCAGGGGAACCACTACCAAGGGAGAACCACTACCTCGGGGAAACCACTACCTCTAGGAACCACTACCTCGGGGGAACCACCTTCAGTGAACAACTATCTCGGGGGAACTACTACCTCGGGGGAACCACCTAGGGTGAACTGCTACCTCGTGGGAGCTGCTACGTCGGGGGATTACCTCATGTGAACCAATACGTCGGGAACCACCTTGAAGGAACCACTAATTCGTGGAACCATCTCGAGTGAACCGTTATCTACCACGGTGAACCACTAACTACCTCGGTGGAAACATTAACAACCTCAGTGAACCACTAACTACCTCAGTGAACCACTAACTACCTCAGTGAACCATCTAACTACCTCGGTGAACCACTAACTACCTCGGTGAACCACTAACTACCTCGGTGGAACCACTACCTCAGAGAGCCCCTAAACTTGAGGTTTGACTCCAGGATGCAAGTTCCTTGGATCAAGAGCCCTTCAGGTACCTTGAAGGTACCCCAACCCTGGATAAGGGGAAAGATTGTTATCAAATGCAGGCCACGGGGGCGTTGACCCCTGAATCCCTCTCCAGGTATACTCCAGGTATACTCCAGGTATGGATATCTCCAGGGAATACTAGAAGATCAACCTATTGATCCTCTCTAGCACCTAGCATGTTACTAGTATTGTAACTGTTAGTTAGTAATGATTCTTGTCTAGTTATCATGCATCATCACAACGACTTTGTCAGTCAAGGATCACTCATCACAACGACTTTGTCAGTCAAGGATCACTCATCACAACGACTTTCTCAGTCAAGGATCACTCATCACAACGACTTTGTCAGTCAAGGATCACTCATCACAACGACTTTCTCAGTCAAGGATCACTCATCACAACGACTTTGTCAGTCAAGGATCACTCATCACAACGACTTTGTCAGTCAAGGATCACTCATCACAACGACTTGCTCAGTCAAGGATCACTCATCACAACGACTTGATCAGTCAAGGATCACTCATCACAACGACTTGCTCAGTCAAGGATCACTCATCACAACGACTTTCTCAGTCAAGGATCACTCATCACAACGGCTTTCTCAGTCAAGGATCAGTCATCACAACGACTTTCTCAGTCAAGGATCAGTCATCACAACGACTTGCTCAGTCAAGGATCACTCATCACAACGACTTGCTCAGTCAAGGATCACTCATCACAACGACTTTCTCAGTCAAGGATCACTCATCACAACGACTTGTTCAGTTAAGGATCACTCATCACAACGACTTTCTCAGTCAAGGATCAGTCATCACAACGACTTGCTCAGTCAAGGATCACTCATCACAACGACTTGCTCAGTCAAGGATCACTCATCACAACGACTTGCTCAGTCAAGGATCACTCATCACAACTACTTGCTCAGTCAAGGATCACTCATCACAACTACTTGCTCAGTCAAGGATCACTCATCACAACGACTTGCTCAGTCAAGGACCACTCATCACAACGACTTGCTCAGTCAAGGATCACTCATCACAACGACTTGCTCAGTCAAGGATCACTCATCTCAACGACTTTCTCAGTCAAGGATCACTCATCACAACGACTTCTTCAGTCAAGGATCACTCATCACAACGACTTCCTCAGTCAAGGATCACTCATCACAACGACTTGCTCAGTCAAGGATCAGTCATCACAACGACTTGCTCAGTCAAGGATCACTCATCTCAACGACTTTGTCAATCAAGGATCACTCATCACAACGACTTTTTCAGTCAAGGATCACTCATCACAACGACTTTGTCAGTCAAGGATCACTCATCACAACGACTTGCTCAGTCAAGGATCACTCATCACAACGACTTGCTCAGTCAAGGACCACTCATCACAACGACTTTCTCAGTCAAGGATCACTCATCTCAACGACTTGCTCAGTCAAGGACCACTCATCACAACGACTTTCTCAGTCAACGATCAGTCATCACAACGACTTGCTCAATCAAGGATCACTCATCACAACTACTTGCTCAGTCAAGGATCACTCATCACAACGACTTTCTCAGTCAAGGATCACTCATCACAACGACTTTCTCAGTCAAGCATCACTCATCACAACGACTTGCTCAGTCAAGGATCACTCATCACAACTAGTTGCTCAGTCAAGGATCACTCATCACAACGACTTTCTCAGTCAAGGATCACTCATCACAACGACTTTCTCAGTCAAGGATCACTCATCACAACTAGTTGCTCAGTCAAGGATCACTCATCACAACGACTTTCTCAGTCAAGGATCACTCATCACAACGACTTGCTCAGCACTTGCTGAGGACTTCTCGGTGACGTGTCAGGATTACAATTGGATGAATACAAATAAACCATTTCAAAGGTGAGAACTTTAATAAGCTAATAATTAGGCAGATATTATCCTACACAACTCTTGGTATATAGCTTTAGTATCTAATATATTATAATTTATTAGGCTTTGTGTGTACATTTTATTTAAATAAGGCTATCAGCACTTTAGTTAAGATATTGTATACAAAATATACTTCTAAACTGTACCGTCTGGTACATTACTGTAATGGGAAGTACTCAAAAGTACAAGAGTAATATAAGTGTAAGTGTGTGTGTGTGTGTGTGTGTGTGTGTGTGTGTGTGTGTGTGTGTGTGTGTGTGTGTGTGTGTGTGTGTGTGTGTGTGTTCTCGGTTAAAGTCGACTTACAATGGGACTGACAAACTCCCTAGATAAGCTAACCTGAGGCAATACAGCAACTTGCTAGAACATTAGGACGAGCTACAATAATGTTGGAAGCAGCTGTGAACGGCACAGTGCCAGGCCAGGAAGAAGGAAACCAAAAACGACCCTAAATGGGAACCATCGGTAAGTTCTCCACATAAGGCAAAAACAACAACTCCCTAATTACTGAAACTGAGTTCAGCAGCTTCCAAACCCCGACTACACAGTGTTGCTTCCAAACCCCAACTACGACAGTGACAGTGTTGCTTCCAAACCCCGACTACGACAGTGACAGTGTTGCTTCCAAACCCCGACTACGACAGTGACAGTGTTGTGTAGATGCCAGGACAAAGTAGGTCAAGCGTCTAACTAAGGAGCAGAGGCAAGGAGAGTGTCTCACTACACAACCCCACAAAACGTAGGAAATCAATAACTGTGAATAATGACTTGTGAACACAGCTGCACAGAGCTACGAGATGCGTCTTCCTCCTCACCAACACAAACATACACTAATAAAACCGAGTCTAAATAACACGAGCTAAGGAGAACACCGTTCTCCCAGACAGAGCAGAGAGATGTTGCTTCGACGAAGAACTGTGTGTATGAGAGAGAGAGAGAGAGAGAGAGAGAGAGAGAGAGAGAGAGAGAGAGAGAGAGAGAGAGAGAGAGAGAGAGAGAGAGAGAGAGAGAGAGACCCTTCAGATCCAACGTCAGGTGACTTCTACCAGCTTACCACAGCTCCTGCAGTCAAAGCGAAGCCAGCAGGTAGTCGGCAGTGTGGACAGCCAATCTAAACTGCTACAGCAAGCACAGAGTGTAGAGTGGTTGTTACATTCTACCTTCATGTATTAGCTAAATATAAAAGACCAATAATAATATAAAGCAACATATTGTAGTTTTAGCTAATAACAAAAACATCAGCAATATAACATTAGATGAAAGATCAAATATGTATATAATAATAACAGCGTATTTTTCTGATCCTTGACGAGAGGATCAAGAACCCTTCACTAGCATCAAGGTGACCCACCCTTGACAAGAGGATCAAAAGCCCTTCACTAGCATCAAGGTGACCCCCTTGGGACAAGAAAAGGAATCAAAAGCCCTTCACTAGCATCAAGGTGACCTACCCTTGACGAGAGGATCAGAATCCTTCACTAGCATCAGGTGACCCCAATGATGAGAGGTATCACAGCATCAAGGTGTCGCACCCTTGATGGTAGTGGTAACAGCAAGAGGATTCACTTTCGTATTCCACAGACGTCAAGGTCAGGTATAGTGAAGGACGTCAAGGTCAGGTGTAGTGAAGGAGAGGCAAGAGGGAAGGAATGAGTAAGAAGGAGAGAGGGAGTAATGAGGAAGGGAGGAATAGCGAGAGGGGGCAGGGTGGAATCAGAAAAAGGGGGGGTGGAATAAGAGAGAGAGAGAGAGAGAGAGAGAGAGAGAGAGAGATCTAAGAGAGAGAGAGGGGGAGAAAGATCTAAGAGAGAGAGAGAGAATGTGTGTGTCTGAAGATCTGAGAGTGGATATAAGTGTGTGTGTGTGTTTCTAGGAGTCTTGAGTCATAAGCTCTGGCCTAGACTCTTAATACGTCTTGACCAGTTTCTCTGATTCCTGGCCTCCAGCGCTTGATTGTACCCACTCTTAAAGCTGAGTATAGTGTGTGCCTTCCCCACCTAGTCTCTTCTCATATTCTGAACATCATAGTTCAGGTTCGTATTTCATTGCCAACCTTTTGGGTTTTCTCTTGTGTTTTCATGTGTCGATCCAGTGTTGGCTCCACGCTGGCGCTGCGTACTCCAAGATTGTCCTAACGAATTGTTTTCATGCTCCCCAAGCCAGTTTGCAGGCTCCCCAAGCCAGTTTTCAGGCTCCCAAGCCATTTTTCAGGGTTAACTATTCTTGCATATTGACATTGAATATTTTAGATTTTACTGCTTCGGTGGCAAAATCTAAAATATCCATCGTATGGACGGTAGTGCAAGAACACAGGGATATACAAAAGGCCAAGTAACTTGGCCACTAAAGGGTTAAAAGGAATACATTTGGATACATATTTACAATTTATGGTTCATCTGTTACAAGAAAAATTCAAGACATTTACTTAAAATATCAGGTATCTTATTTTCATTAATAAGATTTCTTAACTGAATTGTTTAAGAAAGATGCTGCTTTATGGACCTTCTGGACATTAAAAATATGATGACTTCTGCTCCTCTATCAAAATTTCTTTACTGTAAAAACCCACTTTCTACCTGACAACAGACTGCTAGTGTTACTGACATAGGTGCCCACCTAGTGCTACTGACATAGGTGCCCACCTAGTGCTACTGACATAGGTGCCCACCTAGTGCTACTGACATAGGTGCCCACCTAGTGCTACTGACATAGGTGCCCACCTAGTGCACTGACATAGGTGCCCACCTAGTGCTACTGACATAGGTGCCCACCTAGTGCTACTGACATAGGTGCCCACCTAGTGCTACTGACATAGGTGCCCACCTAGTGCTACTGACATAGGTGCCCACCTAGTGCTACTGACATAGGTGCCCACCTAGTGCTACTGACATAGGTGCCCACCTAGTGCTACTGACATAGGTGCCCACCTAGTGCTACTGACATAGGTGCCCACCTAGTGCTATGACATAGGTGCCCACCTAGTGCTACTGACATAGGTGCCCACCTAGTGCTACTGACATAGGTGCCCACCTAGTGCTACTGACATAGGTGCCCACCTAGTGCTACTGACATAGGTGCCCACCTAGTGCTACTGACATAGGTGCCCACCTAGTGCTACTGACATAGGTGTCCACCTAGTGCTACTGACATAGGTGCCCACCTAGTGCTACTGACATAGGTGCCCACCTAGTGCTACTGACATAGGTGCCCACCTAGTGCTACTGACATAGGTGCCCACCTAGTGCTACTGACATAGGTGCCCACTAGTGCTACTGACATAGGTGCCCACCTAGTGCTACTGACATAGGTGCCCACCTAGTGCTACTGACATAGGTGCCCACCTAGTGCTACTGACATAGGTGCCCACCTAGTGCTACTGACATAGGTGCCCACCTAGTGCTACTGACAAAGGTGCCCACCTAGTGCTACTGACATAGGTGCCCACTAGTGCTACTGACATAGGTGCCCACCTAGTGCTACTGACATAGGTGCCCACCTAGTGCTACTGACATAGGTGCCCACCTAGTGCTACTGACTATGGTGCCCACCTAGTGCTACTGACATAGGTGCCCACCTAGTGCTACTGACATAGGTGCCCACCTAGTGCTACTGACATAGGTGCCCACCTAGTGCTACTGACATAGGTGCCCACCTAGTGCTACTGACATAGGTGCCCACCTAGTGCTACTGACATAGGTGCCCACCTAGTGCTACTGACATAGGTGCCCACCTAGTGCTACTGACATAGGTGCCCACCTAGTGCTACTGACATAGGTGCCCACCTAGTGCTACTGACATAGGTGCCCACCTAGTGCTACTGACATAGATGCCTACCTAGTGCTACTGACATAGGTGCCCACCTAGTGCTACTGACATAGGTGCCCACCTAGTGCTACTGACATAGGTGCCCACCTAGTGCTACTGACATAGGTGCCCACCTAGTACAAAAATTGAGGGCAAGTTTAACCCATCTGCAGTTGCTAGTCGAGTCTTAGCCAAGATTGAACGAAATTATTCTGTAACTGAGCGAGAAACATTAGCAGTTGTTCGAGATTCAAAACATTTCCTTGATATCCATCAGTTCTCAGCCATGTCTTGACAGATCTTGTTCCAGGATACACACCCTATTGAACGATTAGCAAGATGGTCCTTGACTCTACGGGAGTTCAGTCCTGTCTCGGTACACTTGCCTGGCGAGACGTACATGGTCGCAGATGCCTTTCTCGCCACATTGGTGAGTTATAGCTGATCCTCCATTTAGTACAGAGGACGTTAAAAGTGCTGAAAGATCAGATCCAACATGGTCTGAAGTAATACGATTCCGTATGAAGAGATCGAACTCTGTTAGAACCACCAGCTGTTGTCAGTGATTGTCTTGGATCAAGATTTGTTATACCGAGTAGCTGAACTTGGCACCCCTAGCTGAAGAGTACATCAGTTAGTTATACCAAAGTCACTAGTTAGGTTAGGTAAGGTTTGTCAGGAAACAGGACAAGTGTTTCCTGACGCGGGTCTTAGTTATATGATGACCCGTCGCTGGAGCTTTTGGTCATTTGACCGAAGTCTTCCGCTGGCTTACCAGTCCAACCCCTTTAAAAATTAGGGTTATAATTTCATATTAAAAAGTCACTAGTGAATGTGGCCCCGCAGCTAGTGCACGATGTCCCAGGTGTTGTTCACCTGGCATGGATCACTGCAGCTATACAGATGTCCCAGGTGTTGGTCACCCTGGCATGGATCACTGCAGCTAGTACACGATGTCCCAGGTGTTGGTCACCCTGGCATGGATCTGCAGCTAGTTCACGATGTCCCAGGTGTTGGTCACCCTGGCATGGATCACTGCAGCTAGTACACGATGTCCCAGGTGTTGGTCACCCTGGCATGGATCACTGCAGCTAGTTCACGATGTCCCAGGTGTTTTTCACCCTGGCATGGATCACTGCAGCTAGTACACGATGTCCCAGGTGTTGGTCACCCTGGCATGGATCACTGCAGCTAGTGCACGATGTCCCAGGTGTTGTTCACCCTGGCATGGATCACTGCAGCTAGTGCACGATGTCCCAGGTGTTGCTCACCCTGGCATGGATCACTGCAGCTAGTGCACGATGTCCCAGGTGTTGTTCACCCTGGCATGGATCACTGCAGCTAGTGCACGATGTCCCAGGTGTTGCTCACCATGGCATGGATCACTGCAGCTAGTGCACGATGTCCCAGGTGTTGTTCACCATGGCATGGATCACTGCAGCTAGTGCACGATGTCCCAGGTGTTGGTCACCATGGCATAGATCACTGCAGCTAGTGCACGATGTCCCAGGTGTTGGTCACCCTGGCAAGGATCACTGCAGCTAGTGCACGATGTCCCAGGTGTTGGTCACCCTGGCATGGATCACTGCAGCTAGTGCACGATGTCCCAGGTGTTGGTCACCCTGGCATGGATCACTGCAGCTAGTACACGATGTCCCAGGTGTTGATCACCATGGCATGGATCACTGCAGCTAGTGCACGATGTCCCAGGTGTTGGTCACCCAGGCATGGATCACTGCAGCTAGTACACGATGTCCCAGGTGTTGGTCACCCTGGCATGGATCACTGCAGCTAGTTCACGATGTCCCAGGTGTTGGTCACCCTGGAATGGATCACTGCAGCTAGTTCACGATGTCCCAGGTGTTGCTCACCATGGCATGGATCACTGCAGCTAGTTCACGATGTCCCAGGTGTTGGACACCATGGAAAGGATCACTGCAGCTAGTGCACGATGTCCCAGGTGTTGGTCACCATGGCATGGATCACTGCAGCTAGTTCACGATGTCCCAGGTGTTGTTCACCATGGCATGGATCACTGCAGCTAGTTCACGATGTCCCAGGTGTTGCTCACCCTGGCATGGATCACTGCAGCTAGTTCACGATGTCCCAGGTGTTGGTCACCCTTGCATGGATCACTGCAGCTAGTGCACGATGTCCCAGGTGTTGGTCACCCTGGCATGGATCACTGCAGCTAGTGCACGATGTCCCAGGTGTTGGTCACCCTGGCATGGATCACTGCAGCTTGTTCACGATGTCCCAGATGTTGGTCACCATGGCATGGATCACTGCAGCTAGTGCACGATGTCCCAGGTGTTGGTCACCATGGCATAGATCACTGCAGCTAGTGCACGATGTCCCAGGTGTTGGTCACCCTGGCAAGGATCACTGCAGCTAGTGCACGATGTCCCAGGTGTTGTTCACCCTGGCATGGATCACTGCAGCTAGTGCACGATGTCCCAGGTGTTGGTCACCCTGGCATGGATCACTGCAGCTAGTACACGATGTCCCAGGTGTTGATCACCATGGCATGGATCACTGCAGCTAGTGCACGATGTCCCAGGTGTTGGTCACCCAGGCATGGATCACTGCAGCTAGTACACGATGTCCCAGGTGTTGGTCACCCTGGCATGGATCACTGCAGCTAGTGCACGATGTCCCAGGTGTTGCTCACCCTGGCATGGACCACTGCAGCTAGTGCACGATGTCCCAGGTGTTGGTCACCCTAGCATGGATCACTGCAGCTAGTACACGATGTCCCAGGTGTTGGTCACCCTGGCATGGATCACTGCAGCTAGTGCACGATTTCCCAGGTGTTGGTCACCATGGCATGGATCACTGCAGCTAGTGCACGATGTCTCAGGTGTTGTTCACCCTGGCATGGATCACTTCAGCTAGTGCACGATGTCCCAGGTGTTGTTCACCCTGGCATGGATCACTGCAGCTAGTGCACGATGTCCCAGGTGTTGTTCACCCTGGCATGGATCACTGCAGCTAGTACACGATGTCGCAGGTGTTGTTCACCCTGGCATGGATCACTGCAGCTAGTACACGATGTCCCAGGTGTTGGTCACCCTGGCATGGATAACTGCAGCTAGTACACGATGTCCCAGGTGTTGTTCACCCTGGCATGGATCACTGCAGCTAGTGCACGATTTCCCAGGTGTTGGTCACCATGGCATGGGTCACTGCAGCTAGTACATGATGTCCCAGGTGTTGGTCACCCTGGCATGGATCACTTCAGCTAGTGCACGATGTCCCAGGTGTTGTTCACCCTGGCATGGATCACTGCAGCTAGTGCACGATGTCCCAGGTGTTGTTCACCCTGGCATGGATCACTGCAGCTAGTGCACGATGTCCCAGGTGTTGTTCATCCTGGCATGGATCACTTCAGCTAGTGCACGATGTCCCAGGTGTTGTTCACCCTGGCATGGATCACTTCAGCTAGTGCACGATGTCCCAGGTGTTGTTTACCCTGGCATGGATCACTGCAGCTAGTGCACGATGTCCCAGGTGTTGTTCACCCTGGCATGGGTCACTGCAGCTAGTGCACGATGTCCCAGGTGTTGGTCACCCTGGCATGGATCACTGCAGCTAGTACACGATGTCCCAGGTGTTGGTCACCCTGGCATGGATCACTGCAAGCTAGTGCACGATGTCCCAGGTGTTGGTCACCCTGGCATGGATCACTGCAGCTAGTGCACGATGTCCCAGGTGTTGTTCACCCTGGCATGGATCACTGCAGCTAGTGCACGATGTCCCAGGTGTTGGTCACCCTGGCATGGATCACTGCAGCTAGTGCACGATGTCCCAGGTGTTGGTCACCCTGGCATGGATCACTGCAGCTAGTGCACGATGTCCCAGGTGTTGGTCACCCTGGCATGGATCACTGCAGCTAGTGCATGATGTCCCAGGTGTTGGTCACCCTTGCATGGATCACTGCAGCTAGTTCACGATGTCCCAGGTGTTGGTCACCCTGGCATGGATTACTGCAGCTAGTTCACGATGTCCCAGGTGTTGGTCACCCTGGCATGGATCACTGCAGCTAGTGCACGATGTCCCAGGTGTTGGTCACCCTGGCATGGACCACTGCAGCTAGTGCACGATGTCCCAGGTGTTGGTCACCCTGGCATGGATCACTGCAGCTAGTACACGATGTCCCAGGTGTTGGTCACCCTGGCATGGATCATTGCAGCTAGTACACGATGTCCCAGGTGTTGGTCACCCTGGCATGAATCACTGTGTTAAACAAGTAGGTTGAAATATTTTTGGCCTCGTATGGTAGCAGACATCACCAGTGAACCATGGACCTGGATTTGTTGACCAATTTCCAGCTTTCCTTCCAAGGTAACAGACATTTATGTATGGTGTTTGATCATTCCTCACGATACTGTGTGTTTATTTTTATTTATTTATATCTTTATTTACTACATACTACTATATAGAAAGTCCGGCAAATTAGGTCAGTTTTGTCCCAGGATGCGACCCACACCAGTCGACTAACACCCAGGTACCCATTTTACTGATGGGTGAACAAAGACAACCGGTGTAAGGAAACACGCCCGATGTTTCACCCCTTCGCCGGGATCGAACCCGGACCCTCGCCGTGTGAAGCGAGAGCTTTTGCCACCAGACCACGGGGCACCGTTGATACCTATTGCAGACAAAGCTGCAGAGGCAGTAGCTAAACCATTAAAAGGACAAATGATCTGCAGACATACTACACTAAGTCCCGGGTTACACATAACGCAGGTGAATTTTGTAATGAAATCCTTAAAAAAGTGTTTATTTTATACAAGATGAACAAGTGAACCATGGTGAACCATGGTGAACCATGGTGAACCATGGTGAACCATGGTGAACCATCATCCTGCCAGTGATGGCGTAGCTGGAAAGACTAACAAAAAAGTACAGTGGGGTACGATACAACGAATCTAATTGGTTTTAGAAGCTCTTTCGTTATAGCGATCGTTCGTTATAGGCCACTAAATACAATCACTTAACATTGAAAAATATAATCTAAAAATATAATATAAAATTGTAAAAAGTGCATAAAAGGGCATTTAAACTCCTGAAATAAAGAATATCATTAATACTTGTAATAAAAAAATAATAAATTGGAACAAAAAGTAATAAAAAATACTGAAGTTTACCTTAGCTTAGTGTTGGTGAGGATGGAGGACAGGAGGCAGAGGATGGAGGACAGGAGGCAGAGGATGGAGGACAGGAGGCAGAGGATGGAGGACAAGAGGCAGAGGATGGAGGAAAGAAGCCAAAGGAGGGAGAAAAGAGGCAGAGGATGGAGGACAGGAGACAGAGGATGGAGGACAGGAGGCAGAGGATGGAGGACAGGAGGCAGGATGGAGGACAGGAGGCAGAGGATGGAGGACAGAGGCAGAGGATGGAGGACAGGAGGCAGAGGATGGAGGACAGGAGGCAGAGGATGGAGGACAGAGGCAGAGGATGAGGACAGGAGGCAGAGGATGGAGGACAGCAGAGACAGAGGATGGAGGACAGAAGGCAGAGGATGGAGGACAGGAGGAAGAGGATGGAGGACAGGAGGCAGAGGATGGAGGACAGGAGGCAGAGGATGGAGGACAGGAGACAGAGGATGGAGGACAGGAGGCAGAGGATGGAGGACAGGAGGCAGAGGATGGAGGACAGGAGGCAGAGGATGGAGGACAGGAGGCAGAGGATGGAGGACAGGAGGCAGAGGATGGAGGACAAGAGGCAGAGGATGGAGGACAGGAGGCAGAGGATGGAGGACAGGAGGCAGAGGATGAGGACAGGAGGCAGAGGATGAGGAGACAGAGGATAGGACAGAAGAGGATGGAGGACAGGAGCAGAGGATGGAGGACAAGAGGCAGAGGATGGAGGACAGGAGGCAGAGGATGGAGGACAGGAGGCAGAGGATGGAGGACAGGAGGCAGAGGATGGAGGACAGGAGGCAGAGGATGGAGGACAGGAGGCAGAGGATGAGGACAGAAGATGGAGGCAGAGGGGGTGAGGACAGGAGGAGAGGATGGAGGACAGGGAGGCAGAGGATGGAGGACAGGAGGCAGAGGATGGAGGACAGGAGGCAGAGGATGGAGGACAGAGGCAGAGGATGGAGGACAGGAGGCAGAGGATGGAGGACAGGAGGCAGAGGATGGAGGACAGAGGCAGAGGATGGAGACAGAGGCAGAGGATGGAGGACAGGAGGCAGAGGATGGAGACAGGAGGAGAGGATGGAGGACAGGAGGCAGAGGATGGAAAGGGCAGGAGGCAGAGGATGGAGACAGAAGGAGGAAGAGGATGGAGGACAGGAGGCAGAGGATGGAGGACAGGAGGCAGAGGATGGAGGACAGGAGGCAGAGGATGAGGACAGGAGGCAGAGGATGGAGGACAGAGGCAGAGGATGGAGGACAGGAGGAGAGGATGGAGGACAGGAGGCAGAGGATGGAGGACAGGAGGCAGAGGATGGAGGACAGGAGGAGAGGATGGAGGACAGGAGGCAAGAAAGAGATGGAGGACAGGAGGCAGAGGATGGAGGACAGGAGGCAGAGGATGGAGACGGAGCAGGATGAGACAGGAGGAAAGATGAGGACAGGAGGCAGAGGATGGAGGACAGGAGGCAGAGGATGGAGGACAGGAGGCAGAGGATGGAGGACAGGAGGCAGAGGATGGAGGACAGGAGGCAGAGGAATGGAGGACAGGAGGCAGAGGATGGAGGACAGGAGGCAGAGGATGGAGGACAGGAGGCAGAGGATGGAGGACAGGAGGCAGAGGATGGAGGACAGGAGGCAGAGGATGGAGGACAGGAGGCAGAGGATGGAGGACAGGAGGCAGAGGATGGAGGACAGGAGGAGAGGATGGAGGACAGGAGGCAGAGGATGGAGGACAGGAGGCAGAGGATGGAGGACAGGAGGCAGAGGATGGAGGACAGGAGGCAGAGGATGGAGGACAGGAGGCAGAGGATGGAGGACAGGAGGCAGAGGATGGAGGACAGGAGGAGAGGATGGAGGACAGGAGGCAGAGGATGGAGGACAGGAGGCAGAGGATGGAGGACAGGAGGCAGAGGATGGAGGACAGGAGGAAGAGGATGGAGGACAGGAGGCAGAGGATGGAGGACAGGAGGCAGAGGATGGAGGACAGGAGGCAGAGGATGGAGGACAGGAGGCAGAGGATGGAGGACAGGAGGCAGAGGATGGAGGACAGGAGGCAGAGGATGGAGGACAGGAGGCAGAGGATGGAGGACAGGAGGCAGAGGATGGAGGACAGGAGGCAGAGGATGGAGGACAGGAGGCAGAGGATGGAGGACAGGAGGCAGAGGATGGAGGACAGGAGGCAAGGATGGAGGACAGGAGGCAGAGATGGAGGACAGGGAGCAGAGGATGGAGGACAGAGACAGAGGATGGAGAGACAGGAGGCAGAAGGATGGAGGACAGAGGCAGAGGATGGAGGACAGGAAAGAGGATGGAGACAGATGCAGAGATGAGACAGAGCAGAGATGGGACAGAGAGAGATGAGGACGAGGCAGAGATGGAGACAGAGAGAGGATGGAGACAGAGGAGAGGATGGAGGACAGGAGGCAGAGGATGGAGGACAGGAGGCAGAGGATGGAGGACAGGAGGCAGAGGATGGAGGACAGGAGGAGAGGAGGAGGACAAGGATTAGGAGGAGACAGGAGGAAGGATGGAGGACAGAGCAGATGGATGAGGACAGAACAGAGATGGATGGACAGGAGCAGAGGATGATGCGACAGGAGGAAAGGAGGAGAGCATTAGAAGATGAAGGCAGAGCACCTAGATGGTGACCAGACAACGATGTTGTGACAGTACAACGATGGAGACACGATGCTCGGCGAGTTGACGTGTCTGCAGACACTGATATGGATCGTCGCAAAAGAGTATGCAGACAATACGAAGCCTCCAGACACCAACGATGTTCGTGCGCAGTACAACGATGTTCGTGCGCAGTACAACGATGTCGGCGCAGTACAACGATGTTCGTGCGCAGTACAACGATGTTCGCGCAGTACAACGATGTTCGTGCGCAGTACAACGATGTTCGTGCGCAGTACAACGATGTTCGTGCGCAGTACAACGATGATCGTACTCAGTACAACGATGATCGTACGCAGTACAACGTTGCTAGTACGCAGTACAACGATGTTCGTGCGCAGTACAACGATGATCGTACTCAGTACAACGATGATCGTACGCAGTACAACGTTGCTAGTACGCAGTACAACGATGTTCGTGCGCAGTACAACGATGATCGTACGCAGTACAACGATGCTAGTACGCAGTACAACGATGATCGTACGCAGTACAACGATGCTAGTACGCAGTACAACGATGATCGTACGCAGTACAACGATGTTCGTGCGCAGTACAACGATGTCGTACGCAGTACAACGATGCTCGTACGCAGTACAACGATGCTCGTACGCAGTACAACGATGATCGTACCAGTACAACGATGATCGTACCAGTACAACGATGTCGTACGCAGTACAACGATGTCGTACCAGTACACGATGTCTACGTACGCAGTACAACGATGATCGTACTCAGTACAACGATGATCGTACACAGTACAACGATGCTAGTACGCAGTACAACGATGATCGTACACAGTACAACGATGCTAGTACGCAGTACAACGATGATCGTACGCAGTACAACGATGCTAGTACGCAGTACAACGATGATCGTACTCAGTACAACGATGTTCGTACGCAGTACAACGATGTTCGTGCGCAGTACAACGATGATCGTACTCAGTACAACGATGTTCGTACGCAGTACAACGATGTTCGTGCGCAGTACAACGATGCTAGTACGCAGTACAACGATGATCGTACGCAGTACAACGATGCTCGTACTCAGTACAACGATGTTCGTACGCAGTACAACGATGTTCGTGCGCAGTACAACGATGTTCGTGCGCAGTACAACGATGTTCGTGCGCAGTACAACAATGTTCGTGCGTAGTACAACGATGTTCGTGCGCAGTACAACAATGTTCGTGCGTAGTACAACAATGTTCGTGCGTAGTACAACAATGTTCGTGCGTAGTACAACAATGTTCGTGCGTAGTACAACAATGTTCGTGCGTAGTACAACAATGTTCGTGCGCAGTACAACAATGTTCGTGCGCAGTACAACAATGTTCGTGCGTAGTACAACAATGTTCGTGCGTAGTACAACAATGTTCGTGCGTAGTACAACAATGTTCGTGCGCAGTACAACAATGTTCGTGCGTAGTACAACGATGATCGTACGCAGTACAACGATGATCGTACGCAGTACAACGATGTTCGTACGCAGTACAACGATGTTCGTGCGCAGTACAACATGTTCGTGCGCAGTACAACGATGTTCGTGCGCAGTACAACGATGTTCGTGCGCAGTACAACGATGTTCGTGCGCTGTACAACGATGTTCGTGCGCAGTACAACGATGTTCGTGCGTAGTACAACAATGTTCGTGCGCAGTACAACGATGTTCGTGCGCAGTAAACGATGTTCGTACGCAGTACAACGATGTTCGTGCGTAGTACAACAATGTTCGTGCGCAGTACAACGATGTTCGTGCGCAGTACAACGATGTTCGTACGCAGTACAACGATGTTCGTACGCAGTACAACGATGTTCGTACGCAGTACAACGATGTTCGTACGCAGTACAACGATGATCGTGCGTAGTACAACGATGATCGTACGCAGTACAACGATGTTCGTGCGTAGTACAACGATGATCGTACGCAGTACAACGATGTTCGTACCAGAACAACGATGTTCGTGCGCAGTACAACGATGTTCGTGCGCAGTACAACGATGTTCGTGCGTAGTACAACGATGATCGTACGCAGTACAACGATGTTCGTGCGCAGTACAACGATGTTCGTGCGCAGTACAACGATTTTCGTACGCAGTACAACGATGTTCGTGCGCAGTACAATGATGCACCTACTCAGTACAACGATGTTCGTGCGCAGTACAACGATGCACGTACTCAGTACAACGATGTTCGTACGCAGTACAACGATGCTCGTGAGCAGTACAACGATGTTCGTGCGCAGTACAACGATGTTCGTGCGCAGTACAACGATGCTCGTGCGCAGTACAACGATGTTCGTGCGCAGTACAACGATGCTCGTACTCAGTACAACGATGTTCGTACGCAGTACAACGATGATCGTACTCAGTACAACGATGCTCGTACGCAGTACAACGATGCTAGTACGCAGTACAACGATGCTCGTACGCAGTACAACGATGCTAGTACGCAGTACAACGATGCTCGTACGCAGTACAACGATGCTAGTACGCAGTACAACGATGCTCGTACGCAGTACAACGATGTGTACGAGTACAACGTGCTCGCAGTACAACGATGCTGTACGCAGTACAACGATGTAGTACGCAGTACAACGATGTAGTACGCAGTACAACGATGTGTACGAAGTCAACGATGATTAAAACCGTAACTGTACCGTAAGATTAATACCAGCAACGATGCATTACGAGACAACGACTAGTACGAGACATGGCGAGCAATACACTGATGTTACAAGTGTTCAGTAATTACAACATACAATGTACTTTATAACCGATACTACCATGTTTCTGTGTATGTACGCGTAATACTTGCACCAGTACTTTAGAAGTCGATGTAAAGAATAACAGGAAAAGTTGGTAGATTGTCTCAGACTTCTAACAAATAGAAAACAAGGTAATAGTACAACAGAGCTCAAATACCGAGTTCAGCTACGTGTACAATGCTCTCGATACTCCATGTCAGTGCCAGTAAAACTGCTGACCATCAACAGTCGTCATCAACTTCATAACTAGAACATAGACTGCAGATAAGTGGAGCTACAAAGTTCCAGGTCTTCCTGCGCAGTACAACTGATGCTATGGCCACGTGATTCGCGATGACAGTGACACTTCATGAAGACACCGCAAGACTCCAAGTGGACATCAACCATATCTTCAAATGGGTCACTCAAAACAATATGAAGTTCAATGAAGAGAAATTTCAACTACTCAGATATGGAAAACTTGAGGAAATTAAAACTATTTTAGAGTATACGACAAATTCTAACCATACAATAGACTGAAATAGTAATGTGAAGGACCTGGGAGTGATAATGTCAGAGAATGTCGCGTTTAAAGACCACAACAATGATAGGATGGATAATGAGAACATTCAAAACTAGGGACGTCAAGCCCATGATGATTCTCTTCAAATCGCTTGTTCTCTCTAGGCTGGAATACTACTGTATACTAACTGCCCCCTTCAAGACAGGCGAAATTGTTGACCTGGAGAATGTACAAAGAACTTTCACGGCACACATAAGTACGATAAGGCACCTAAATTACTGGGAGTGATTGAAGTTCCTTGATTTGTATTCCTTGGAACGCAAGCGAGAGAGATACATGATACTATATACTTGGAAAATCTAGAGGGATTAATACCAAACTTGCACACGATAATCACTCCCTATGAAAGCAATAGACTCGGCAGGAGATGCAACATTTCCCTATTGAAAAGCAGGGGCGCCACGAGTACACTGAGAGACAATAAGTGTCAGGGGCCCAAGACTGTTCAACTGCCTCCCAGCATACATAAGGGGGATCACCAATAGACCCCTGGCTGTCTTCAAGAAGGCACTGGACAGGCACCTAAAGTCAGTACCTCACCAGCCGGGCTGTGGTTCGTACGTCAGTGTGCCAAAGGTGGTGGACTATTTTGGTTATTTCTTTCCATTTTCTTTCTTCGTTTCCTGCCACTAAAAAATCACTTGGAGTGGCGTTGGCGTAACTACTTTGGTTTGTTTAATGAGGTCTGTACTTCTTGGTTCCTTTTAAATGCTATGCAGTTGGTGTTGTAGCATTGTTTTTTGAGGACTGATGAGGGCACATTTCAGGATGGAAGGATTTGAAGGAGGTAGAACGACACATTCCTTTTGACAGGAGGTCGCGGCATTTTTTGGGATGCTCAAAGATGCATGTCCCATTTGTTTTTCCTGATATTCCTTGCTTACAGATGCCCCAAGCATAGAATTTGCATCATTTTGCTTTTTGTTGGCTAAAATTTGTGGTAGATGCATTCTCAAATTGTGCAGTTTCCAGAACTGCACTAGTATCTTCTGCAGCCAAGCCAGAGACACCACCATCAGCTGTTCCTAGAAGCAGACCAACATTTTCCCCAGAAAAAGACTCTTCCTCCACTACATTTGTAATGGGGCTCTGGTTTTGTGTAATAGTCACTGTTTTTTTTTTTTTAAGACTATAGTGGTGGCTGTGGCAGTCTTTGGCTGAGTCTGAATCAGCCCTAGGGCTGGGGCTGAGCTGCCTGATGTTTTTGTTTCCTGTATTTTTTTCAGCTGGTGTTTATTAATTTTCGGATCAACTGTTGTAGTCTGGGCATTCTGAATATTAAACATTATTCCTCTCACATCCCCCCATGTTCTATACACTTTAGGTAGACTGTCCAAGAGTTCCTCTTTATTTTCTTGCATATTATTTATTACCCTCCTGAGTACTTTCTTGATACCTGTCCAAAGCTCCATATGTGATCCTGGAATTTTTTCCAAGGTCTTTTTCACATGTTCCACAGGTATACTGTACTGCCATCCTGCCCGTATCCTACCTGCAATCTGGGTACCACGAAACCTGATCTAAGAACATAAGAACATAAGAAAGGAGGAACACTGCAACAGGCCTGTTGGCCCATACTAGGCAGGTCCTTCACATTCCATCCTACTAACAGAATATTTGTTCAACCCAATCTTCAATGATACCCAAGAAATAAGCTTTGATAATTCTATTTACTCATGTGCATTTCCACTCAAATCAACCCTCTCACTCATGAATTTATCCAACCTAAATTTTAAACTACCCAAGGTCCTTGCTTCAATAACCCTACTAGCAGACTGTTCACTCATCAACTACCATATTTCCAAACCAATACTTTCCTATATCCTTTCTAAATCTAAACTTATCTAATTTGAATCCATTATTGCGGGTTCTCTCTTGGTGAGATATTCTCAAGACCTTATTTATATTCCCTTTGTTAATACACATTTTCCACTTGTATACCTCGATCATGTCTCTCATTCTTCGTCTTACAAGTGAATGTAATTTTAGGGTCTTGGTGGTGGGGTGTTGGGGTGACAGTGATGTGGGTATGTGGGCCAGTGTCTGCCAATGTCACTAATTTTGATTGCTCTCGGTCACGGCAAGTGTCAGTCATTGCCACTGAACTTGACCCCCTAGATCAGATAAACACTGCATATATAAATCTTACCCAAGCAGTGTTGTGGGTCAATGTGAATACCTTGTACAGATAAAGTTATTTCAGTCATTACCTTACCATCTTTAATTTTGCTATACTTTGTTATATTGATGGACTGTCGTTTTGCAGTTGCTCTGTGACTGTGTCAACTCACATTTTTCTCCCATACTGTATATTAGTGCCTATTCTTACATTTAGTTGCTTTGGAAATTTGTGTGTGTGTGTGTGTGTGTGTGTTCATGTAATTTCGTTGATTAGATGCTTAGACTTTAAGACTTGCTCTGCGTGGCTGTATTCATTTTGTATGACTGTGTATTGTGTCAATCTATTTTACTGTTTGTCATTTTCTATCGTACGTTGATTATTCATGTCTTCTACGAGTTCTGAACCTTAACAGATGTGACTTGTGCACCAGGTTACCCTTGCAGGTTAAGTACTCTACTCTTTTGTATATAATTTACTCCAGAATTTTCAGATCACTTGAGTACTGAGTGATCAATATCCTTTGATTGCCACTACGATCCACTAACATTCATCATGCTTTCCATATGATCTACTTGTGTAGAATAGAGGTGTGTGGGGTGTGGGGTGTGGGGTTATGTGTTGGGTGGGTGGGGGTGGTGGTGGGGTGTATGTGGGTGGGTGTGGGGGTGTGGGGGTGGGGGTGTGTGGGGGTGTGTGTGGGAGTGTGTGGGGGTGTGTGTGGATGTGTGTGTGGGGGTGTATGTGGGGGTGTATGTGGAGGGGTGTGGGGGTGTATGGCTGATGAGCAAGTGATCCAATCAATCCAGTGTTGGAATTCAGTCCAAGAAACCTGCCATCCCATTTCTGAAACTAAATCTTACCTCGATTTCTACACCAGGACAGTGTACTCCTGTTGCAGGTGCATCTCTGTTGAGCTGGAGGCTGCGGTAACACCCTTCACACTGGTCAGCCCCCAACAACATACCAAAAGAAAACGCGCATTTAATGATACTGTTAATAGGTACTTACTATTGTGAAGTGTGGGGGGTGGAGTCTAGGGTGCTTCCGTACAGACACCTGAGATACCTTGTAGGATCACAGATCTGCAACTGGCTTTGTCCACGATGGAAGCTACAAATTAGTTTCGTAGGTAACAGTGAAGGGGGTCTACATTGTAACTGTGATAGTATATTAGAGTACTTCACTGCACAAAGGCATGTCGTAGGATAAGTCGTCCTAATTAACTAGGCTGTTAATTGGTCGGCACAATTAGGCAGAGTCTGGCCACCCGTCTCGCTCGTGAACAGTTTTTTTTTTGTGACTTAAGCCTCGGTGCCCGGTGTGGGCAGTTGTGCCCGGTCACCGGCACAGTTGGCACACTGTTGTATTAAACTGTTTGCGTGCATGACTAGGATGTCCTGCACATAGCATGATCCAAGCAGTCAGTGGTGTCATGTCAGTGGTATGTCATGTCAGTGGTATGTCATGTCAGTGGTATGTCATGTCAGTGGTATGTCATGTCAGTGGTATGCAAGAGTCCGTCACTCGTGTCACAGCTTAGTAATGTGATGGTTAAGTGTGACTCACAAATAGGTCATTGATGCTGACCTGCATGAGTTCGTGCCCCGGCACTGCCCTTGGGCATGGGCAGCTACGATGTAGTAGACATAACCCTGGCAGAGCAGTCTTGTATTACTCCTGTGTAGTGCTTAAACCCATCTACAACACATGGGTCACATATGGTATGCAAGTGTATGAGTCACATACAGTATGGGCCACCTACATCATAGGTCACATGCAGAATGGGTCACATATACCATGGGTCACAAAAAGTATGGGTCACATACAGCATGTGTTATGTTATTATTCCCTTATTAATCATCAAGGTTCTACATGTACTAGCATAGGGTATTTACTTAAAAGGTCTTAGGGTAAAAGGAAGACATTATTTGGCTAAAAGATACTTACTCAGGTTTAGCTGCTGCATCTGAAAACTTAATTCCTTCACATTCCTTTTAAAGGTTATTTAAACCAACATTATAAAAATAGAGCTATATTAAGAAGTATATACATATAATATACAGGTCTCCACTCCTAAACATATAATCAGCCTTTCCCAAAGCGCATGGCTCAGCTGCCACCTTCAACTCTCTCTTTCTCAACATTTCTTAATCCTCCAGTGTCTTGATACACTGAAGATCACAGAATGTCATGGTAACATCGATCTACAACCCTTCCCATTACCTTTTGGGCACTCATTCAGCCCTGAAGCCAAGATAAGATAAGCACCAACAACAACAGCTCACTCCAGCCGCCATTGTTCTCTAGGAAGGGATTGTGGGAAGCCAGCATCTCTCTAAGCTCCTCCCCCCTCAAAACATCCACATCACTTTGCATCCTCTCAACATATCTTAAGTTATTACAATGAGACATGCAACTTAATATTATTACTTACTTAAATGTGTGCATTATTTATATAACCTATTATATTGAGAGATCAGGTAATTCAGCTTTTAAGTTTAAGGATGGCCAAGCCTTTTAACCCAACTAGCAGTACTCCGATTAATTCAATATAATTAGGCATTCATATGTTAATTAATTACAACAATACATGCTGGGTTCCAATAGCCCCCATAACAAGTCCATAATACCCCATAACAGCATGGCCCATGAATAGTATTTGTCATGCAGTCTGGGTTACACGGTATGGGTTACATGGTATGGTCACATTCAACATACATTACATATAACATGCGCCACATACAGCATGAGTCACAATATGTGTTACATTCAATGTGTCACACATAACATGGGTCGCATGCAGCATGGGTCACATACAATGTGACCCATGCAGCATGGGTTATATACAGCACGGATCACATACAGTATGGGTCAGATACAGTATGGTCACATCATGGGTCACATGCAGCATGGGTCACAAAGAATGGGTCACATAGAGCATGAGCTACATAGAGCATGCATAATATACAGCACTGGTTACATAGAGCATGGGTCATATATAGCATGGGTCAAATAAAATATTTCTACTCCTATGCAAAATCCAAGCTAAGAACTACCTGTAGAATTGGACCATTATTGAGAGGAGATTCGTATACGGACGATGAACAGGAAATGAGTGAAATGCTAAAAGAACAGTATGAGTCAGTGTTCAGCAACCCACTAAATGACAGCAAGGTAGAAAATGCAGAAATATTTTTCACTCCAGCAGAAGGCTGCGCAGACCACCTAACCGACATTAGTACAAATCCCATAGATTTCGAAAAGAAATGGCCAACATGCCCACTCACTCAGCACCTGGACCAGATTCATGGAATGCTTTATTTATAAAGCAGTGCAAAGTACCATTAGCAAGAGCCCTTAGTATTCTGTGGAGAAAGAGCTTAGATCTAGGTGAAATTCCAGAGGCCTTAAAGAGTGCAGACATAGCTCCTTTGCATAAGGGAGGTAGTAGAGCACTAGCTAAAAATTACAGACCAGTAGCCCTCACTTCTCACATCATAAAAATCTTTGAAAGAGTGTTGAGACGGCAGATTACAGAGTTCATGGACCAGCACAACCAGCATAACCCGAACCAGCATGGCTTTAGAGCAGGATGATCATGCCTGTCACAGCTGCTGAACCATTATGACAGAATTACGGAGGCATTGGAAGACGACCAAAACGCAGATGTGATTTGACAAATGCGATCATGGAGTGATAGCACACAAAATGAGGGCCATAGGCATTACGGGGAAGGTAGGCAGATGGATTTTTGAGTTTCTAACACACAGAACACAAAAAGTAGTAGTGAACAGGGCAAGATCCAGCATCAGCGAGGTCAAAAGCTCAGTCCCCCAAGGGACTGTCCTGGCACCTCTGGTGTTTCTCATCCTCATAGCAGACATAGATAAAAACACCCAGCACACTTTTGTATCATCATTTGCAGATGACACTAAAATAAGCATGAAAGTCACTACGGTAGAGGACACTGAAAAATTACAGGAGGACATAAGCAGGGTCTTCCAATGGGCAGTGGAGAACAACATGACGTTCAATGGTGATAAGTTTCAGCTGCTTAGGTATGGAAAAAATGAAGAACTCAAAAGGAACACTATATACAAAACGCAAGAGGGTCACCACATAGAACGAAAGGAACACGTAAAGGACTTGGGAATAATTATGTCTGCTGATCTGTCGTTTAAAGACCATAACAAGACAAAGATCACAACAGCCAGGAAGATGACGGGGTGGGTATTGAGAACTTTCAAAACAAGGGAAATAATGCCGATGGTGACACTATTCAAATCGCTAGTGCTCCCTCACTTAGAATACTGCTCAGTGCTGACGGCCCCGTTCAGGGCAGGAGAAATAGCAGAGCTGGAACAAATCCAGAGATCGTTTACGGCTCACATTGAGCCATTGAAACATCTAAATTATTGGGAACGCCTTCAAGTCTTGAACATGTACTCATTGGAGCGGAGGAGAGAGAGATACATGATAATATATACATGTACATGGAAAGTACTTGAGGGCCTGGTCCCAAATCTGCACACTGCCATAACAACATACTGGAGTGAGAGATATGGGAGAAAGTGTAAAATAAACCCAGTGAGGAGCAGGGGTGCGGTGGGGACAATACGGGAGCACTGTATTAACATCCGGGGTCCCAGACTATTCAACATCTTACCAGAAGATATCCGAAACACGGCTGGAACCAGTGTAGAAGCCTTCAAGAGGAAACTGGACAAATATCTTCACCAGGTGCCAGATCAACCAGGCTGTGATGGATATGTGGGGCAGCGGGCCTCCAGCAGCAACAGCCTGGTTGACCAGGCAAGCACCAGACGAGCCTGGCCCATGGCCGGGCTCAGAGAGTAGATACTCTCGAAACTCTTCAAAGGTATATCAAAGGTATGGGTTACATACAGCATGGGTTACAGCATGAGTCACTTACAATATGTGGCACATGCAGTGTGTCAAGTAAAGCATAGATTGCTAAAAAATATGGGTTACATACAGTATGGGGCACATTCAGCATGGGTCACATACAGCATAGGTCATATAAAGTATGGGTCAGATACAGCATGTGTCACATTCAGCACGCGTCACATGCAGCATGGGTCATATACAGCATGGGTCACATACAGCATGCTTAAAGTATGGGTTACATACAACATGGCTCAAATACAGCATGGGTCACACAGCACGGGTAACATATAGTATGGGTCATATAGAGCAAGGGTCACACTCAGAATGGGCCACTTACACCATAGGTCACATAAAGTATGGATCACATACAGCATGGGTCACATACAGCATAAGTCACAGAGCATGGGTCACATACAACATGGGTCACATACAGCATGGGTCATAAAATAATGGGTCACATAAAGCATGGGTCACATACAGCATGGGTAGCATACAGTTTGGGTCATATACAACATTAGTCACATACAACATGGGTCACATAAAGTATGGATCACATACAGCATGGGTCATAACATAATGGGTCACATACAGCATGGGTAGCATACAGTGTGGGTCATATACAGCATGGGTCACATACAGCATGGGTTACATAAAGTATGGGTCACATACATCATAAGTCACACTAGCATGGGTCACACCAGCATGGGTCACACCAGCATGGGTCACAACAGTGTTTATTTCCCGTTCCGTCATAAAATTGGGAATTTCCTGAGACACGTTTAGTCATCTCTGATCTCAAGGAACACATCTTGCATGATAGGAGTGTGTACTTACCTAGTTGTGGTTGCAGGGGTCGATTCATAGCTCCTGGTCCCGCCTCTTTACTGGCCGCTACTGGGTCACTCTCTCTGCGCCATGAGCTTTATCATACCTCTTCTTGAAGCTATGAATGGATCCTGCCTCCACTACATCACTTCCCAAACTATTCCACTTCCTGACCACTCTGTGACTGAAGAAATACTTCCTCAAACTCCTCCTGTTCTTCATGATTCTCCTTTGTATGGACTGATAAAGCCACTGTGTGGCGAAACGTTTCCTCAATAAAGATACCCAAGTGTTGCATATGTGTCTAATTTACCAACTCGTCGGTTCTCTGAACCATTCATTTGCATACTTCAGGTAGTTGCCAAGAAGATGCAAACTACCCACCCCTCTCTCTCGTGTCTTACTTCCGTTACCTTGTCATAAAACTCCAGTAGGTTTGTGACACAGGATTTCCCTTCCCTGAAATCATGCTGGCTGTCGTTTATAAGCTTGGTCTTTCTAGGTGCTTCACCACTCTGATCCTGATAATCTTCTTCATGATTTTGCATACTATACACTTTAGTGACACAGGTCTGTAGTTTAATGCCGCGTGTCTGTCTCCTTTCTTAAAAATTGGGACTACATTTGCCATCTTCCACGCCTCAGGTAGTTGCCCAGTTTCAATGGATGTGTTGAAGATTTTTGTTAGTGGCACACATAGCATCTCTGCTCCCACTCTAAGGACCCACAGAGAGATGTTGTCCGGTCCCACAGCCTTTGAGCTATCAAGTTCATTTAGCTGCTTCTTCACCTCCTCCTTGGTTGTGTGTATTTCATCCAGCACTTGTTGGTGTATCCCTTGTTGGTGTACCCCCCTATTCCGACTTTCTGGATTCCTTCCTGTCTCTACTGTGAATACTTCTTTAAATCTCATGTTGAGCTCCTCACACACTTCTTGGTCGTTTCTTATGAACTCCCCACCTTCTTCCTCACCTCTCTTTTTGGTAGTGTCCCTAACATGTTGATGTATGAGATTTTCCAGTACCACATCCAACATTTTGGCTCTCCATGTTTCAGGACCCCCATGTGGCTCCAGGTTTTCCCAGTCAATCTCCTTGTGATTAAAATAACCCATAACTAGTAGCTTTGCTCTACCCATGTGAGCTTTTCTGGCCACCTCAGCTAATGTGTCCACCATTTCTCTGTTGCTCTCTTCATATTCTTCTTTTGGCCTTCTGGAGTTCTGTGGTGAGTTGTACATCACTGCAATTAACACCTTAAGTCTCCCAGACTGAACTGTTCCTACTATATAGTCCCTTTCGCCCATTCTGTTCATTTCTTCCATTTTCTCAGTGCAACTCCTCCTCCCTCTCTGCTCCCTCTATCTTACCTCAGGATCTGATATCCAGGTGGAAAAATTTAGTCTATTATCATCCCGGTGAGTTTCGTTTCTGAGAGTGCTATGATTCTTTCATGCCACTCCTCGCTATTATTTGTTATTCCATCCGCATTCGTATACCAAACCTTCAATTTCTTTTCTAAAACTGTGGTCTGGGGGTATGTTGGGGTTGGGGAAACAGGAGACCTGGTGAGGAACTATGGCTTGTTGCTGTGAAGATGGAGTTTGTGTTGAGGGGAGGTGGGGGGAGTGGGTACAGCATGTGGGTTGGATTGTTTGGGTGCATTGGGGTTGTCGGAGTTGATGGCCTTCTGTAAGTGGTTCTGAAGAAGGTTGTATTTGTTCCTCCTCTTGAGTCTGGGTTCCCCTGCCAATCTCCATCTTTGCCTCTCTTTCCTCCCTGCATCTTTGTACCCTCTTTTTCAGTTTCTGTCTTTCTTCTTTTGTTCTGTCATGGTCAAGGTACACCCTCCTGTACGCTGACATGTCCCTTAGTTGTGCTTTCTCCTGCAGGATCCTGTTTCATGCCAATTCTGCCTTGAAAATCACTTTGATCAGCCTGTTAATTCCTCTTGCAAACCCCCCTTTTCTGTGGGTGTGACTGTAGGTGTGATTGTGGGTGTGATTGTTAGTGTGGGTGTGATTGTGGGTGTGATTGTGGGTGTGATTGTAGGTGTGACTGTGGGTGCGATTGTGGGTGTGATTGTAGGTGTGATTGTGGGTGTGATTGTGGGTGTCATTGTAGGTGTGGGTGTGATTGTGGGTGTGACTGTGGGTGTGACTGTATGTGTGGGTGTGACTGGGGAGTGTGATTGTGGGTGTGATTGTGGATATGATAGGTAAGTGTATGACTGTGGGTGTGATTATTGAGTGACTGTGGGTGTGATGGGTGAGAGTGACTGTGGGTGTGATGGGTGAATGTGACTGTGAGTGTGATTGTGGGTGTGATTGTGGGTGTGATTGTGGGTGTGATTGTAGGTGTGACTGAGGGTGCAATTGTGGGTGTGATTGTAGGTGTGATTGTGGGTGTGATTGTGGGTGTGACTATGGGTGTGACTGTGGGTGTGACTGTGGGTGTCATTGTAGGTGTGGGTGTGACTGTGGGTGTCATTGTAGGTGTGGGTGTGACTGGGAGTGTGATTGTGGGTGTGATTGTGGATATGATAGGTAAGTGTATGACTGTGGGTGTGATGGGTGAGAGTGACTGTGGGTGTGATGGGTGAGAGTGACTGTGGGTGTGATGGGTGAGTGTGACTGTGGGTGTGATGGGTGAGTGTGACTGTGGGTGTGATGGGTGAGAGTGACTGTGGGTGTGATGGGTGAGAGTGACTGTGGGTGTGATGGGTGAGAGTGACTGTGGGTGTGATGGGTGAGAGTGACTGTGGGTGTGATGGGTGAGTGTGACTGGGTGTGGTGGGTGAGTGTGACTGTGGGTGTGAGGTAGGCGAGTGAGAGTGTTGATTTGGGTGAGTGGGAGAGTGGGTGAATGAGTGTGGGCATGGGTACTAGCGAGCTTTGGTTAGTCAGACTGTGGGCGTGGGTGTGGGCGTGAGGCTGGGGTATTCAGCAGGTGCAGAGGATAGCGTGGGTGGTCAGCTGTCAGCCTCTAACTGCTCCTTATATCTCTCTTTAACCTTCCCCCTTTTCCTCCACCCCTTCCCATCCTCCCCCACTCGCTCCCTCTTACCCCTACCTCCGCTCTACCCTCTCTGCTTCCTGCTTCCTTCTCATTCAAAAGAACTTTGCTGAATTAGGTATGAGAATTAACAACTGGGCGTCTACACTGTAAACTGAATTGTTTGTCATCCTAATGGCGCTAAAGCTAACTTATGACACTGAGCTTGACTCTGTCATCATTACTGATTCTATGTCATCACTGAAGGCTCTTGACTCATATAATAACTCTAACAACTTGCTCATTGGAGAAGCCAGGTGCAGATACTCAAAAATGTACATTTGTTCTGAATTCCATCACACACTGGATTACTCCTTCATGATAAAGTTGATGTGTTAGCCAAGAAGAGCACCCAGAAGGAGAATGTAGAATATAACTTTGGTATATCTGTGTCTAGCATTAGGAATAATATTAAGAGAGAAGTAATTAATGAAAATGATTGTTATAGGAATGCAGTTAGAAGCCTGAGTAGATCTATAACCCACTATGATAACATGAACATAGATAAGTATGTTTATGGATCAACTTGCAATGTGAACAGACTGACTGATGTTGTAGTGGCCAGGCTTAGGCTTGGCTACAAGTACTTCTGGCAGTTTGTCAGACACACAGATGATGATCAAACTAAATGCAAATTATGTGGTCAGTCCTATGGTCACTGTCTTGAACACTATGTGCTTAATTGTCCATAGACATAGCAGTATAATAACATATGCGACATGTCATTGAAGATATCTTATTAATAAAAATAAGATAAATATATTAAGCAAATTTCTTAAATTTGTTTGTAACAGATAAGTGAACTGTAGATATAAATCCAGATGTACTCTTGTTAACTCTTTTGGGGCCTAATTCCTGGGTCTTTTGTGTATCCATATGCTCTTGTGCTACCATCCACAGGATGGATATGGAGTGCACAATAATCTAGCCACTTCGGTGGTAAAATCTAATCTAAATCTTCTGATCGGGTGTCATTCTGAGTGACTTAATAACATTCTTGAAATGTTTTTAACAGTAAGAGAAGATGTGAAGAGTGTCTGCAGAGTGTAGGAGTGTCTGTGAACATGTTAAGTGTCTGTGAACATGCTAAGTGTCTGGTGAACATGTTAAGTGTCTGGTGAACATGTTAAGTGTCTGGTGAACATGTTAAGTGTCTGGTGAACATGCTAAGTGTCTGGTGCACATGTTAAGTGTCTGGTAAACATGTTAAGTGTCTGGTGAATATGCTAAGTGTGTGGTGACGTTTTTAACATGCTCCACAATGTCAGTCAGGTATATTTCACTTGCCGCGTGGGCGAAACGTTCTAACAATAAAGATACACAACTGACGTACATGTGTCTTACTCTTCTACTTGTCCGACGAATTGTATACAACTTGATACAACACAAGAGGATCACCAGGTAGAATGAAAAGGAACGTGGTAAACAACTCGCTTTAATAATGTCAGCTGATCATTCTTTCGAAAAACACAATAAAGCAAATATCACAAAATCTAGAAAAAATGATGGGGGGGGAGAGAATGAGAAAATTCTAAACAGGGGAAATAAAAATGCCACTGATGGAACTTTTCAAACCACTTGTGCTCTCTCGCTTAGAGTAATATTCAGTGTTGACGTCCACTGCCAGGGACACAGAAATAGATGGAACAGATACAGAGATCGTTTACGGCCCACATAGAGCCAATAAAGTATTTAAATTACTGTATTCACTGGAGCAGAGGAGAGAAAGATACATGATAATAAATATCAGGAAAGTACTTCAGAGTCTGGTCCCAAACCTACATACGGCTATAACAACATAATGGAATGAGAGATTTGGGAGAATATGTAAAATATGCCCAGTAAAAAGCAGGGGGACCGTGGGCACCATTAGAGAATGCTGTATCAATATCCGTGGACCTGACTGTTTAACAGAAACATTGCCGGAAGAAGTGTACAAGCTTGCAAGAGGAAATTGGACATATACCTCCACCAAGTGCCAGATCAACCAGGATGTGATGGATATGTGGGCTAGTGGGCAGCCGGCAGTAACAGGCTGGTTGATCAAGCAAGCACCAGACAAGCCTGGACTGGGACCGTGCTGCGGGAGTAAGGAAACTCTTGAAACCCTTCGAAGGTTTATCAGTGGTATATCAAAGGTGTTATATGATGAAAAGACTCAGTAAAGGTACCAATACTCCTCAACCTCCTCACTTAACACCTAAGTGGCACTACCAACAAAGCTCTCTCTGGCTGCCACCAACTATGCATTGCGCTGTGCGTTGCATAGTTGGAGTGTGTTGGGCTGCCACAACCAGCCAGGTTGATCAAGCTATCAACAAGGAGACCAGGTCTGTAACGGGGCCGCGGGGGCGGTGACCCCCAGAATCGTCCTCAGGTGCTCAGGTAATCCCAGGAGAGGCGGAAATCTATTATTAGTCTTCTCGGTCTCACCAACCTGTGTACATTCCTTGCTGGAATAACATCAGTGCTTGAAGAGTCGACACCCGAGGTGTTTGTCGACCTTCCTCTGGCTTTAATGTCACATTAACACCTCTAATACAAATGAACAATGTCAAACTCGTACTTCTTCTCTGGGGCTGGCCTGGTGGCTAAAGATCTCGCTTCACACATGGAGAGCCCGGGTTCGATTCCCGGAGGGGTGGAAACATTTCGACGCGTTTCCTTACACCTGTTGTCCTGTTCACCTAGCAGCAAATAGGTACCTGGGTGTTAGTCGACTGGTGTGGGTCGCAGCCTGGGGGACAAGATTAAGGACCACAATGGAAATAAGACAGACAGTCCTCGATGACGCACTGACTTTCTTGGGTTATCCTGGGTGGCTAACCCTCCGGGGTTAAAAATCCGAACAAAATCTTATCTTATCTTATCTTAGCATGTTCTTATCTGTTCCTGGTGAGGAGATTCAGTGACTAAACTGGCGGAAACTGAGGTAACGTTGGCAGGTGTTGACGGTGCTGGTAACTGATCACTGTTGACGGTGCTGGTAACTGATCACTGTTGACGGTGTTGGTAACTGATCACTGTTAACGGTGATGGTAACTGATCACTGTTGACGGTGCTGGTAACTGATCACTGTTGACGGTGCTGATAACTGATCACTGTTGACGGTGCTGGTAACTGATCACTGTTGACGGTGTTGGTAATTGATCACTGTTGACGGTGTTGGTAACTGATCACTGTTGACGGTGTTGGTAATTGATCACTGTTGACGGTGCTGATAACTGATCACTGTTGACGGTGTTGGTAACTGATCACTGTTGACGGTGTTGGTAATTGATCATTGTTGACGGTGCTGGTAACTGATCACTGTTGACGGTGTTGGTAATTGATCATTGTTGACGGTGCTGGTAACTGATCACTGTTGATGGTGCTGGTAACTGATCACTGTTGATGGTGTTGGTAATTGATCATTGTTAACGGTGCTGGTAACTGATCACTGTTGATGGTGCTGGTAACTGATCACTGTTGACGGTGCTGGTAATTGATCACTGTTGATGGTGCTGGTAACTGATCACTGTTGGCGGTATTGGTAACTGATCACTGTTGATGGTGCTGGTAATTGATCACTGTTGACGGTGCTGGTAACTGATCACTGTTGATGGTGCTGATAACTGATCACTGTTGACGGTGCTGGTAACTGATCACTGTTGATGGTGCTGGTAACTGAGCACTGTTGACGGTGCTGGTAACTGATCACTGTTGACGGTGCTGGTAACTGATCACTGTTGACGGTGTTGGTAACTGATCACTGTTGACGGTGTTGGTAACTGATCACTGTTGACGGTGCTGGTAACTGATCACTGTTGACGGTGTTGGTAACTGATCACTGTTGACGGTGCTGATAACTGATCACTGTTGACGGTGTTGGTAACTGATCACTGTTGACGGTGTTGGTAACTGATCACTTTTGACGGTGCTGGTAACTGATCACTGTTGACGGTGCTGGTAACTGATCACTGTTGACGGTGCTGGTAATTGATCACTGTTGACGGTGTTGGTAACTGATCACTGTTGACAGTGCTGGTAACTGATCACTGTTGACGGTGTTGGTAACTGATCCCTGTTGACGGTGCTGGTAACTGATCACTCTTGACGGTGTTGGTAACTGATCACTGTTGACGGTGCTGGTAACTGATCACTGTTGACAGTGTTGGTCTATGATCACTGTTGACGGTGCTGGTAATTGATCACTGTTGATGGTGCTGGTAACTGATCACTGTTGATGGTGCTGGTAACTGATCACTGTTGACGGTGTTGGTAACTGCTCACTGTTGATGGTGCTGGTAACTGATCCCTGTTGATGGTGTTGGTAACTGATCACTGTTGATGGTGCTGGTAACTGATCACTGTTGATGGTGCTGGTAATTGATCACTGTTGACGGTGTTGGTAACTGATCACTGTTGACATTGCTGGTAATTGATCACTGTTGATGGTGCTGGTAATTGATCACTGTTGATGGTACTGGTAACTGATCACTGTTGACGGTGTTGGTAATTTATCACTGTTGACAGTGCTGGTAATTGATCACTGTTGATGGTGCTGGTAATTGATCACTGTTGATGGTGCTGGTAACTGCTCACTGTTGATGGTGCTGGTAACTGATCACTGTTGATGGTGTTGGTAACTGATCACTGTTGACGGTGCTGGTAACTGATCACTGTTGATGGTACTGGTAATTGATCACTGTTGATGGTGTTGGTAACTGATCACTGTTGACGGTGCTGGTAACTGATCACTGTTGACGGTGCTGGTAACTGATCACTGTTGATGGTGTTGGTAACTGATCACTGTTGACGGTGCTGGTAACTGATCACTGTTGATGGTGCTAGTAACTGATCACTGTTGATGGTGCTGATAACTGATCACTGTTGACGGTGTTGGTAACTGATCACTGTTGATGATGTTGGTAACTGGTCACTGTTGACGGTGCTGGTAACTGATCACTGTTGACGGTGCTGGTAACTGATCACTGTTGACGGTGCTGGTAACTGATCACTGTTGATTGTGTTGGTAACTGATCACTGTTGATGGTGCTGGTAATTGATCACTTTTGACGGTGCTGGTAACTGATCACTGTTGACGGTGTTGGTAACTGATCACTGTTGATGGTGTTGGTAACTGGTCACTGTTGACGGTGCTGGTAATTGATCACTGTTGATGGTGCTGGTAACTGATCACTGTTAACGGTGCTGGTAACTGATCACTGTTGATGGTGCTGGTAACTGATCACTGTTGACGGTGTTGGTAACTCATCACTGTTGATGGTGCTTGTAATTGATCACTGTTGACGGTGCTGGTAACTGATCACTGTTGATGGTGCTGATAACTGATCACTGTTGACGGTGCTTTTAACTGATCACTGTTGATGGTGCTGGTAATTGATCACTGTTGACGGTGCTGGTAACTGATCACTGTTGATGGTGCTGGTAATTTATCACTGTTGACGGTGCTGGTAACTGATCACTGTTGATGGTGTTGGTAACTGATCACTGTTGACGGTGCTGGTAACTGATCACTGTTGACGGTGCTGGTAACTGATCACTGTTGATGGTGTTGGTAACTGGTCACTGTTGACGGTGCTGGTAACGGATCACTGTTGACGGTGCTGGTAACTGATCACTGTTGACGGTGCTGGTAACTGATCACTGTTGATAGTGTTGGTAACTGATCACTGTTGATGGTGTTGGTAACTGATCACTGTTGATGGTGCTGGTAATTGATCACTGTTGACGGTGCTGGTAACTGATCACTGTTAACGATGCTGGTAACTGATCACTGTTGATGGTGCTGATAATTGATCACTGTTGACGGTGGTGGTAACTGATCACTGTTGATGGTGCTGATAACTGATCACTGTTGACGGTGCTGGTAACTGATCACTGTTGACGGTGCTGGTAACTGATCACTGTTGACGGTGCTGGTAACTGATCACTGTTGACGGTGCTGGTAACTGATCACTGTTGACGGTGCTGGTAACTGATCACTGTTGACGGTGCTGGTAACTGATCACTGTTGACGGTGCTGGTAACTGATCACTGTTGACGGTGCTGGTAACTGATCACTGTTGATGGTGCTGGTAACTGATCACTGTTGACGGTGCTGGTAACTGATCACTGTTGACGGTGCTGGTAACTGATCACTGTTGATGGTGCTGATAACTTATCACTGTTGATGGTGCTGGTAACTGATCACTGTTGACGGTGCTGGTAACTGATCACTGTTGATGGTGCTGATAACTTATCACTGTTGATGGTGCTGGTAACTGATCACTGTTTACGGTGCTGGTAACTGATCACTGTTGACGGTGCTGGTAACTGATCACTGTTGACGGTGCTGGTAACTGATCACTGTTGACGGTGCTGGTAACTGATCACTGTTGACGGTGCTGGTAACTGATCACTGTTGACGGTGCTGGTAACTGATCACTGTTGATGGTGCTGATAACTTATCACTGTTAATGGTGTTTAGTGGAAGTTTGTAAAAATTATCTGTCATCTTATGTGTTGACGAGACGGAGAGAAAAGGTCAGTAATCCTACAAAAGGTCAGTAATCCTACAAAAGGTCAGTAATCCTGCCAAAGGTCAGTAATCCTGCCAAAGGTCAGTAATCCTGCCAAAGGTCAGTAATCCTGCCAAAGGTTAGTAATCCTGCCAAAGGTCAGTAATCCTGCCAAAGGTCAGTAATCCTGCCAAAGGTCAGTAATCCTGCCAAAGGTTAGTAATCCTGCCAAAGGTCAGTAATCCTGCCAAAGGTCAGTAATCCTGCCAAAGGTTAGTAATCCTGCCAAAGGTCAGTAATCCTGCCAAAGGTTAGTAATCCTGCCAAAGATCAGTAATCCTGCCAAAGGTCAGTAATCCTGCTAAAGGTCAGTAATCCTGCCAAAGGTCAGTAATCCTGCCAAAAGTCAGTAATCCTGCCAAAGGTCAGTAATCCTGCCAAAGGTCAGTAATCCTGCCAAAGGTCAGTAATTCTGCCAAAGGTCAGTAATCCTGCCAAAGGTCAGTAATCCTGCCAAAAGTCAGTAATCCTGCCAAAGGTCAGTAATCCTGCCAAAGTGAAAAAATAACAGATTCTTATTTGAGACTTATTTAAGGAGGGCAGACCATCGTTGGATGGTTGTACGTATTATAACCAGAGCTTTGGTAAGTTTGGGAAGGAAGAAGGAATATGAAGGACGGGTATGTGGGGGTGAGGAGAGGGGGTATTAATGGTGACCTAACCACTTCGGAGTATATTAATAAAAGTGTGTGTGTGTGTGTGTGTGTGTGTGTGTGTTGTGTTAAGTATAATAATCAGATAACTGGGTATACCACACCACCCATCAGAGGCACACATGTATACAAGATGCATACCTGCATGACTGTGAATTGTTGATAAGTACCTTTTTGTTATGGTTCTGATGCGGTGTCCAGTTATAACGGGACACCGCATCTATAATTATAATATAATTATATAATTATAATAATATAATTATAAATATAGGTCACTTTTAGTTGCTACTTGGTTACATATAAGATATCATCAGTAAGAATGGTTTTATCTGTCTTAAACATAGGTTGGCTCTGGTGGTACTGATTCTTCTATATCTTCTGACAGATCACTTAGAATCTTTGGTTTTGGGAAGTCCTTCTTGTGTGTGAAACGTCGGACTCTTTGTTGGAGGGACATCCCGTGAGTTCTATTGGGAAGTGTATTGATTATGTAGACAATGGTGTTAGTTGACTGGGGTGGCTTTTCTTTGTCTGGTATATAGAGTTCTTGCATGGTATTTAGTTGTCACTTCTTTAGTTTGTCAAGCCTGACATTTATTGCATCGATCTCCTGTTGGATGTGCACATCTTTCATTAGGATTCTGTCCCTCAGTCTGGTGCCTGTGATAAAGAGGAGTGCCTTGTTCTGTACTCTGCAGCTGTAACATGTTTTTTGTTGTCAGCGACATGAGCACACAAGGATAGACATGAGCACACAAGGATGTTCAAGGATATGTTTAATAATCATCTTACATAGATGCTTCTTGATATGAGAAGGAGCCTGATTAGACTTGTATGGCTGACTGAGTCGGACTTTTGCTAAGTTGACCTTTTTGGTGACATGTAATGTAGGGTGGAGTAGTCTGTCTATCTCATAGCCCAGGATCTTATTTGGATTTTCATTGGTGATAGTTGTACCCCTGATGGAGATATTCCCATTGTTATTCAATTGTTGTGACAAAACATCCGATGGTACTGACGAGGACCTTGTCAGGATTGGTCATGAGTCTTCACACTCCTTCACCGACGAAGAGCATGACGAAGTATCCATCAACCTTGATGACTCGCAAGACCAAGCCAGTTTGATGGGAAAGTGTGGGAGAAAATTCCCTCACACAATGGCAGCAGAAGATTCAACAGTGACCATTACCGGTGGGTCAACCAGTGGAGGGATGATAATCTCGAAGACCTCCAACCACTACCATTAACTGACACATCAACTCTCGAAGATGACCACCCCTTTACTAGACCCATTACTTTCAGGGAGATGTGCCAAATCATGAGGCATAAAGCCCCTGGCCTCTCAGGTATAACAGTAAAGGAAATAAAGGACCTACCCCAAAAATGTAAGAAGTCTCTGGTAAACATCTATAATGCTCCTGGCCTCTGGACACTTCCCTGCGATATTTAAAACAGCAATGATGATACTCATTGCAAAACCCCGTAAAGACAAACATAAGCCAGAGAGCTACAGACCTAGGCTGAACTATTACATGGATTTCCATCATCTCTTCACTGAAAAGCAGATTGGTTTTAGGACCCACAGAGGAACCCAGCACTCCATCAGTATCACGTCGATGCTGTTCACAGCCTGCGTAAACATAGCAACCTTGCCCTGATTGCTACTCGAGATGTACACAAAGCATTTGACAGCCTATGGCACGACGGCCTCATATTCAAACTTGCTGACCTTCCACTGCAAGACGGAAGTCATTCACACCAACAGGTGGAGTGCCACAGGGATCATGCTTGAGCCCTATTTTCTTCAATATATATGTAAATGACCTTTCCAACCTGAATATAATGACACCATCATTACCCAGTTGCTGACAATGTTATCCATGTAGTATCATCCACTCCTGCATCCGGCAAAACCAGACAAGAGAGGGTGATAGAAAAAAAATGAATATAGAATTGCAAAGAACAGCCAACTGGATGGTTGCTGTCTATCAACTTTCTACAGCTGAATACTGCAGACGGTGGGGGTAAGTGTCTACTGCAGTCGGCCTGTTGGTTCTGTATTTAGATCACCGTGATCAAAATGTTGTTTGATTACGATGATCGTGGTTTGATAACATAAAATGCGTGCAAAGAGAATAACTGGAGAAGTGGGCACAAGAATCTTCAACTCCCTTAGAAATGAGACCCATCAAGTAATAATGAACGAGACGAAATCAAAGTTTGCTACAGTGGAAAGTACTGTGATTTAAAGACGATATTAGAGTTTGTATGATAGTGACATCCAACGAAGACACTGTAAACCACCAATCTGACATCAACTAGGTATTACGAATATACGTGATGTATTGTGGACCTGTAGCACTTGTTCGTAAATAGGTCAGCAAACCACCAGACAGACATCAACTAGGTCGTCCAGAGGGGTCACAGAAAAAACAATATGATCTTCAACGAGGACAGATTTGAGGAATCCGCTGTGGAAAATATTGAAGAATAATGATCTGGAACCCAGTATAAGACGCATTCAAACCATTCAATAACACGGAAGAGGAATATATAAGAGTAATACACAAATAACCCGCACATAGGAGAGAGGAGCTTACGACGACGTTTCGGTTCGACTTGGAAAATTTACAAAGTCACACCAACACGAAAGAGTGAGAGAGACATAGAAGAGGGGGACAGGGACGTCCCTGTCCGCCTCTTCTATATATACTGTCTCTCTCACTGTTTTGTGTTAGTGTAAATTTGTAAATGGTCCAAATCGGACCGAAACGTCGTAGTAAGCTTCTCTCTCCTATGTGCGGGTTATTTGTGTATTGTTCCAATCACGGTATTGTGCATTTTTGTTATTTATAAGAGAGTAAGTAAGAGTGTGTAAAGGTAGAAAGTTGAAAGTGAACATAGATAAGAGTAAGGTGATGAGGGAATCAAACGATTTAAATAAAGAAAAATTGGATATCACACTGGAGAGAGGGATTATGGAAGAAGTAAATGTTTTCAGATATTTGGGAGTTGACGTGTCAGCGGATGGGTTTATGAAGGATGAGGTTAACCATAGAATTGATGAAGGAAAAAAGGTGAGTGGTGCGTTGAGGGTATCTGTGGAGACAAAAACGTTATTCATGGAGGCAAAGAAGGAAATGTATGAAAGTATAGTGGTACCAACACTCTTATATGGGTGTGAAGCATGGGTTGCAAATGCTGCAGCGAGGAGGAGGCTGGAGGCAGTGGAGATGTCCTGTCTAAGGGCAATGTGTGGTGTAAATATTATGCAGAAAATTCGGAGTGTGGAAATTAGGAGAAGGTGTGGAGTTACTAAAAGTATTTGTCAGAGAGGTGAAGAGGGGTTGTTGAGGTGGTTTGGTCATTTAGAGAGAATGGATCAAAGTAGAATGACTTGGAGAGCGTATAAATCTGTAGGGGAAGGAAGGAGGGGTAGGGGTCGTCCTCGAAAAGGTTGGAGGGAAGGGGTAAAGAAGGTTTTGTGGGCGATGGGCTTGGACTTCCAGCAAGCGTGTGTGAGCATGTTAGATAGAAGTGAATGGAGACGAATGGTTTTTGGGACCTGACGATCTGTTGGAGTGTGAGCAGGGTAATATTTAGTGAAGGTATTCTGGGAAACCGGTTATTATAGATTTAGCCGGACTTGAGTCCTGGAAATGGGAAGTACAATGCCTGCACTTTAAGGGAGGGGTCTGGGATAGTGACAGCTGGGAGGGACTATTCTCAGCTGTCGTATCTGAGCTCCTCTGCAAAGACAGTGATTATGTATGAGTGAGGTGAAAGTGTTGAATGATGATGAAAGTATTTTCTTTTTGGGGATTTTCTTTCTTTTTGGGTCACCCTGCCTCGGTGGGAGACCCCCGACTTGTTAAAAAAAAAGTAACTCCTTGGGAAGGTCTTCAGCTCAAGGATCACAGTACTAGAGTCACTATCACAATACAAGGAAAACAATAGAGTAACAAGATCCTTAAATATCTGCTTCACACATAAGTGGAATTACCATAGACCGTCTTCACCAGGACGCTTGTTAAGTTCCCTCAGATGTTTCATGATCACCTGAGTGGTGTTGATCAGTGTGCAACACTTGTGTGTTGTGTTGATCAGTGTGCAACACTTGTGTGTTGTGTTGATCAGTGTGCAACACTTGTATGTTGTGTTGATCAGTGTGCAACACTTGTGTGTTGTGTTGATCAGTGTGCAACACTTGTGTGTTGTGTTGATCAGTGTGCAACACTTGTATGTTGTGTTGATCAGTGTGCAACACTTGTGTGTTGTGTTGATCAGTGTGCAACACTTGTGTGTTGTGTTGATCAGTGCGCAACACTTGTGTGTTGTGTTGATCAGTGTGCAACACT
>WNWK01005901.1:92500-113381 GCA_009830355.1 Cherax destructor
TGAAACTTTGTACTGAAACCTTGCTTGAAGCAGGTGAAACTTTGTACTGAAACCTTACTTGAAGCAGGTGAAACTTTGTACTGAAACCTTACTTGAAGCAGGTGAAACTTTGTACTGAAACCTTACTTGAAGCAGGTGAAACTTTGTACTGAAACCTTACTTGAAGCAGGTGAAACTTTGTACTGAAACCTTACTTGAAGCAGGTGAAACTTTGTACTGAAACTTGCTTGAAGCAGGTGAAACTTTGTACTGAAACCTTACTTGAAGCAGGTGAAACTTTGTACTGAAACCTTACTTGAAGCAGGTGAAACTTTGTACTGAAACCTTACTTGAAGCAGGTGAAACTTTGTACTGAAACCTTACTTGAAGTAGGTGAAACTTTGTACTGAAACCTTACTTGAAGCAGGTGAAACTTTGTACTGAAACCTTACTTGAAGCAGGTGAAACTTTGTACTGAAGACTTGCTTGAAGCAGGTGAAACTTTGTACTGAAACCTTACTTGAAGCAGGTGAAACTTTGTACTGAAGACTTGCTTGAAGCAGGTGAAACTTTGTACTGAAACCTTACTTGAAGCAGGTGAAAATTTGTACTGAAACCTTACTTGAAGCAGGTGAAACTTTGTACTGAAACCTTACTTGAAGCAGGTGAAACTTTGTACTGAAGACTTGCTTGAAGCAGATGAAACTTTGTACTGAAGCCTTGCTTGAAGCAGATGAAACTTTGTACTGAAGTCTTGCTTGAAGCAGATGAAACTTTGTACTGAAGTCTTGCTTGAAGCAGATGAAACTTTGTACTGAAGTCTTGCTTGAAGCAGATGAAACTTTGTACTGAAGTCTTGCTTGAAGCAGATGAAACTTTGTACTGAAGTCTTGCTTGAAGCAGATGAAACTTTGTACTGAAGTCTTGCTTGAAGCAGATGAAACTTGCACTGATGATAGCACCGTCATCTTGTACTCAGACAGCCAGCAGTTATACTAAAGATTCACAACCTAAGTAGAATTTTTATGAGCCATGATCGAAATTTTCTAGGTCAGCCTCAACCTACATGTGTTTGAAGACGCCGGTGATAACATGTCCAGGCATTCCACCTCATGTCCAGACTCATCCAACTCTATATTTATCAAAAATACAAAGGAAAAAACCCACATGTGCCTTAAATATCACATAGAGAGTTCAGACTCAGGTGTCATCCCACCGACGTTACTAAGAACTCGAGGACAACATTCGTCTAGACTCGAGCAAGTGGCTGCTAGGACGCTATCACAGTTACTGGACTAGTGATGTATCGGATATTTGCATCCGCATCTGCGGAACATCCGCACAATTTCTTACATCTGCATCCGCATTCGCATCCGTAAAATGAGTAAGTAAGACATCCGTATACACATCCGCATACCGGATATCTAAATTTTTCACATCCGATACATCCCTATACTGGACCACCTCAGCCAGGCTGAGGGACTGACCACCTCAAATACTATATCTCCAAGACTGATGGACTGATTACATCATCTTCATTTCACTGTTACACTTGCTGCCTCTGTATCTGACTGAAGAAGACTGCTGTGTAGGCGAAACGTTTCATCACTAACGATACCCAACTGTTGCACATGTGTTATCAGCTTGTCGGTATTTTATACCATTATCAACAAAGATTGTCATGGTGTCATAGGACACTATATAGATAAAGATGTGGCTAAAACAAGAGGCAGTTCCATGTTGAAATGTCTAACAAATGGAGCAAAAAGAGTCAAAGTTAATATTATAATATTGGAGGACTTTCCAGTGAAAAGCTCTGTGTCACAAAGTAGTGTTCGCCACAATTCTTTTTCTAATTCTCACATCTGCATAGAAACATATCGTAGAGTCTTGTCACCAATTGCAGATGATTTAAAAATTTGCTTGAGTGTGGCAACCGTCGAGGCCACAACAAATCTTCAAGTTGATGTATACAACTCATCCACTAGGCCACAACAATCCTCCAAGTTGATGTATAGCAACTCATCCACTAGGCCACAACAAATCTCCAAGTTGATGTATACAACTCATCCACTAGGCCACAACAAATCTCCAAGTTGATGTATACAACTCATCCACTAGGCACAACAATCCTCCAAGCTGATGTATAGCAACTCATCCACTAGGCCCCAACAATCCTCCAAGCTGATGTATAGCAACTCATCCACTAGGCACAACAATCTCCAAGCTGATGTATAGCAACTCATCCACTAGGCCACAAAAAATCTCCAAGTTGATGTATAGCAACTCATCCACTAGGCCACAACAATCCTCCAAGCTGATGTATAGCAACTCATCCACTAGGCCACAACAATCCTCCAAGCTGATGTATAGCAACTCATCCACTAGGCCACAACAATCCTCCAAGCTGATGTATAGCAACTCATCCACTAGGCCACAACAAATCTCCAAGTTGATGTATAGCAACTCATCCACTAGGCCACAAAAATCCTCCAAGTTGATGTATACAACTCATCCACTAGGCCACAGCAATCCTCCAAGCTGATGTATAGCAACTCATCCACTAGGCCACAACAATCCTCCAAGCTGATGTATAGCAACTCATCCACTAGGCCACAACAATCCTCCAAGCTGATGTATAGCAACTCATCCACTAGGCCACAACAATCCTCCAAGTTGATGTATAGCAACTCATCCACTAGGCCACAACAATCCTCCAAGCTGATGTATAGCAACTCATCCACTAGGCCACAACAATCCTCCAAGCTGATGTATAGCAACTCATCCACTAGGCCACAACAATCCTCCAAGCTGATGTATAGCAACTCATCCACTAGGCCACAACAAACAATAGAGAGTTCAACGAGTAAAAATTTCTGTTGCTCACTTACGGAAAATTACTCAAGAGAAGTTAAGAGTAACTTAGGACTTAGGAGCAACTTAGGAGTAATGATCTAAAAATATCTTAATTTCGGAATTGACAACAATGGTACTAACAGAACTCCGAGGAAAGTGATAAGAAGAATCTTCAGAAATAGAGACTCCAGGTCAGTGATGATACTTGTGCTCTCTACACTGGAAGATTGCTGTGAGGTGACAGAGCCATTAAGATGTGGAGAATGTGCAGGGAACTGTCTAGGACGATCTTTGCCTAGCATTATCAAAATCCCGCGCTTAGGAGAGGAAACCCATGACGATGTTTCGGTCCATTCAGGACCATTGTCGGTCCAGGACACACCAATAATGCCATCATGAGGATCCTCGCTTTAGTGCAGGTGTTCGGTAAATTGTTCCAGCTAAGGTGCTATGACTTTTATTCCTTGCCTAATATGTTGGAAAGTAGGGGTAAACTATTTTCACTTGTATAGTAGCATTGAGGGCGCAGGCACATGTCCAGCCTATGGCACCCTAGCTTCCATAGGTGTTAGTTCAAATCTTGGAGGCTTGAATTAGATGAACCTGTGGTGGCCACTAGCAAGCAGCACATAACTATCACTGCTGGTATCAGTTCCCTCATACAACTAGGTTATTGGGAGATGCCTAAAGTTCCTGAGACATTATGGAATGTAGACAAGGAAGATGCATCATAACTTGTATCTAGAAAATGCTGGAGGGAACCATTCCAAATCTGTGCGTTGAAATTACTTCTCAGATGCAGGGATATGACAAATACACTAAGAGGAAACTCATTAAGATTAAAAGGCCTAAGACATTTCAGCTGTGGGAATTTTTTAATCCCCTTATGTTAGAATATGCTATATAGTGCAATAACCCTCTCCCCTTGTCTTGAGATGTCTACACGAGCGATAGTAGTCGCTCCCATGAGTGGGGAGAAGGGGAGTGATTGTGCAAGTAGAAATTCATTAGGTTCTGGAGCTTGTCACACCACGTGTGGTGTATCCGGCTTCATATCATGAGCACTGGATCATTTATCCTGGTCATGGGCCCAGGAACCAGGTGTCACCGAGGACTCATTTTGGTAAGTAAGAGTGACCAGTGTTTTTTTTATGATTTACAACCCATTGCTGAGGAAGTGTTGCAGAGTGTGTTGTGGCTGCCATTTCTTTCGTGGTAGACTGATCCCCTAATTAACACTTGGTCACGTAACTCACTAAGAACGAGTGTGTGTGTGTGTGTGTGTGTGTGTGTGTGTGTGTCTATACATATGTCGTGGCGAATAGGTAAAATTGGTCAATTATCAAGAGCTTATTTAAAATTAAGTCCTTTCTAAAATTTTCTCTTTTTCGTTTAAAGATATACATTTTTTCATTTATGTTAATGTAAAAATTAATAATTTTGTACCAAAAGAACCTTAGAAAACTTACCTAACCTTATTATAATAAGCGGACTTTAATTTAGATAAGTTTACAGTAATTTAATAATAAACAAACACACGTTAGATTCAGAATGATTTTTGCTCTTCTTGTCTTATTTGGCAAGAAAACGTTGCTATTTGATCTTGCCAGAGGCGCTTACACTACAGTATTAAAACTGCAACTTTAACACCCTCCTTCAGCATGTCAAATTCTAAAAACCATTTGTCTCTATTCACTCCTATCTAACGCTCATGCATGTTTGCTGGAAGTCCAAGCCCCTCGCACACAAAACCTCCTATACCCCCTCCCTCTAACCTTTCCTAGGCCGACCTCTACCCCGCCTTCCCTCCACTACAGATTTAAACACTCGAAGTCATTCTATTTCGTTCCATCCTCTCTACATGTCCGAACCACCTCAACAACTCCCATCTCCATTTCTATTTAGAATTCTCTGCATATATTCACACCACACATTGCCCTTAGACAGGACATCTCCACTGCATCCAGCCTTCTCCTTGTTGCAACATTCACCACCCATGCTTCACACCCATATAAAAGCGTTGGTAAAACCATAGTCTCATAAATTTCCCTCTTTGTCTCCACAAACTCCTCAGTGCATCACTCACCATTTTCCCCTCGTCAATTCTATGATTCACCTCATTTTTCATAGACCCATCTGCCGACACATCCACTCCTAAATATCTGAATACATTCACCTCCTCCATAATCTCTCCCTCCAATCTGATATCCAATCTTCCGTTACCTATTTTATTTTGTTATCCTCATCACCTTACTCTTTCCTATATTCACTTTTAATTTTCTTCTTTTACATACCGTACTAAACTCATCCACCAACCTCTGTAACTTCTCTTCAGAATCCCCCAAAAGCACAGTGTCATCAGGAAAGAGCAACTGTGATAACTCCCACTTTGTGTTAGATTCTTTATCTTTTAACCCCACACCTTTTGCCAACACCCGAGCATTCACTTCTCTTACAACTCCATCTATAAATATATTGAACAACCACGGTGACATCACACATCCCTTGTCTAAGGCCTACTTTTACTGAGATAATCTCCCTCTCTCATTTCTAACCTGAGCCTCACTATCCTCGTAAAAACTTTTCACTGCTTTCAATAACTTATCTTCTATTCCATACATCTGCAACATCTGCCAATTGCATCCCTATCCACCCTGTTATACACCTTTTCCAAATCCGTATATGCCACAAAAACCTCTTTACCCTTATCTAAATACTGTTCACCTATATGTTTCACTGTAAACACTTGGTCTACACACCCCTACCCTTCCTGAAGCCTCCTTGTTCATCTGATATCCTACTCTCGTTCTTACTGCTAATTCTTTCAATAATAACTCTTACCATACCCTTTACCAGGTATACTCAACAGACTTATTCCCCTATATTTTTGCATTCTCTTTTGTCCCTTTGCCTTTATATATATATATATATATATATATATATATATATATATATATATATATATATATATATATATATATATATATATATATATATATATATATAAATATATATATATATATATATATATATATATATATATATATATATATATATATATATATATATATACATTTAGAGAGAATGGATCAAAGTAGAATGACTTGGAGAGCGTATAAATCTGTAGGGGAAGGAAGGCGGGGTAGGGGTCGTCCTAGAAAGGTTGGAGGGAGGGAGTAAAGGAGGTTTTGTGGGCGAGGGGCTTGGACTTCCAGCAAGTATGTGTGAGCGTGATAGATAGGAGTGAATGGAGACGAATGGTTTTTGGGACCTGACGATCTGTTGGAGTGTGAGCAGGGTAACATTTTGTGAAGGGATTCAGGAAACCAGTTAATTGATTTAGTTGGACTTGAGTCCTGGAAATGGGAAGTACAATGCCTGCACTTTAAAGGAGGGGTCTGGGATAGTGACAGCTGGGAGGGACTGTTCTCAGCTGTCGTATCTGAGCGCCTCTGCAAAGACAGTGATTATGTATGAGTGAGGTGAAAGTGTTGAATGATGATGAAAGTATTTTCTTTTTGGGGATTTTCTTCCTTTTTGGGTCACCCTGCCTCGGTGGGAGACGGCCGACTTGTTGAAAAAAAATATATATATGTATATATATATATATATCAGTCTACTAGGTGTGACCCCCTCCCTCCCAAATCAACAAGAGATAAACATAAATTCTGAATACGTTGGATTGAATGATGATAGATGAAGGAATGGATGATTGGCAGGTGTACAGAGGTGTGTGGTTCACAATGATGGATGACTGACAGGTGTACAGAGTTGTGTGGCTCACAAGGATGGATGACTGACAGGTGTACAGAGGTGTGTGGCTCACAATGATGGATGACTGACAGGTGTACAGAGTTGTGTGGCTCACAAGGATGGATGACTGACAGGTGTACAGAGGTGTGTGGCTCACAAGGATGGATGACTGACAGGTGTACAGAGGTGTGTGGCTCACAAGGATGGATGACTGACAGGTGTACAGAGGTGTGTGGCTCACAAGGATGGATGACTGACAGGTGTACAGAGGTGTGTGGCTCACAAGGATGGATGACTGACAGGTGTACAGAGGTGTGTGACTCACAAGGGTCACACTGTATACTCTAGTTAGGCAAAATATAAAAGAAAAATTTACAATTATAGAGAAATACGAAGAAATTAATATCATAATGTCATGGTAAGTGTACGTAGTTGTTGTTGTTGTTGTTGTGTTTTGTTGTTGTTGTTGTGGTTGTGGTGGTGTGTTGTTGTTGTTGTTGTTGTGGTTGCTGTTGTTGTTGATGTTGGTATGGTGTTGTTATTGTGGCGGTGTTGTTGTTGCTGTTATTGCTGTGGTGTTGTTGTAATAGTGTTGCTATTGTGTTGTAGTTGTTGTAGTGTGTTGTTGTTGTTGTTGTGGTGCAGTTGTTGTGGTGTGTTGTTGTTGTTGTGGTACAGTTGTTGTGGTGTGTTGTTGTTGTGGTGGTGGTTGTAGTGTTGCTGTTGTTGTGGTCTTGTTGTTGTTGAGGTGTTGTTGGGATGTTGTTGTTGAGGTGATATTGTGGTGTTGTTGTTGTGGTGTTGTTGTTGTGGTGTTGCTGTTGTGGTGTTGTTGTGGTGTTATTGTTGTTGTTGACGTGTTGCTAGGGTGTTGTTGTTGTGGTGTTATTGTGATGTTGTTGTGGTGTTGTTGTTGCTGTGGTGTTGTTGTTGCTGTGGTGTTGTTGTTGTTGTGGTGTTGTTGTTGCTGTGGTGTTGTTGGTGTGTTGTTGCTGCTGTGGTGTTGTTGTTGTTGTGGTGTTGTTGTTGCTGTGGTGTTGGTGGTGTGTTGTTGTTGTTGAGGTGTTAATGTTGTTGCTGTTGTGGTGTTGTTGTGGTGTTGTTGTTGTGGTGTTGTTGTTGTGGTGTTGTTGTTGTTGTGGTGTTGTTGGGGTGTTGTTGTTGGGGTGTTGTTGTTGTGGTGTTGTTGTTGTGTTGTCGTTGTTGAGGTGTTGTTGTTGTGGTGTTATTGTCGTGTTGTTGTATTGGTGTTGTTGTAAGGGAGGGAATTTAAGGGAGGGAGGGATAGAAAGTAAGAGAGATAAGAGAAAGAAAGGGAGGGATGGGAAGGGAAAGAAGGGACGGTAGGGAAGGTAAATGAGAGACATGAAGGGAGGCAATGGAAGGAAGTTAATGGAAGGAATAAAAGGAAGGGAGGGAAGGAATGGAAGGAAGGAAGGGAATGTAAGAAGGGAAGGGGCTGTCGTTGCTAGCTAACTATCTCTTCCTCTCACTAAGTTGACGATGTATGAGAGTACGCTGTCTCACTGTCTCTCCTCCCTCACTGTCTCACTGTCTCTCCTCCCTCACTGTCTCACTGTCTCTCCTCCCTCACTGTCTCTCCTCCCTCACTGTCTCACTGTCTCTCCTCCCTCACTGTCTTACTGTCTGTCCTTCCTCACTGTCTCACTGTCTCTCCTCCCTCACTGTCTCACTGTCTGTTCTCCCTCACTGTCTCTCCTCCCTCACTGTCTCTCCTCCCTCACTGTCTCTCCTCCCTCACTGTCTCTCCTCCCTCACTGTCTCTCCTCCCTCGCTGTCTCTCCTCCCTCATCTCTCCTCCCTCACTGTCTCTCCCTCACTGTCTCTCTTCCCTCACTGTCTCTCCTCCCTCAATGTCTCTCTTCCCTCACTGTCTCTCCTCCCTCAAGGTCTCTCTTCCCTCACTATCTCTCCTCCCTCAAGGTCTCTCTTCCCTCACTGCCTCTCCTCCCTCACTGTCTCACTGTCTCTCCTCAATCACTGCCTCTCCTCCCTCACTGCCTGTCATCCCTCCCTGCCTCTCCACCCTCCTCTCTCTCCTCCCTCACTGTCTCACTGTCTCTCCTCCCTCCCTCCCCCTCCTGCCTCATTACCTCTCCTCCCTCACTGCCTCTCCTCCCTCACTGCCTGTCCTCCCTCCCTGCCTGTCCTCCCTCACTGTCTCTCCTCCCTCCTGCCTCTCCTCCCTCACTGCCTCTCCTCCTTCACTGCCTCTCTCCCTCACTGCCTCTCCTCCTTTTGCCTCTCCTCCCTCATTGCCTCTCCTCCCACACTGCCTCTCCTCCCTAACTGCCTCTCCTCCCTCACTGCCTCTCCCTCACTGCCTCTCCTCCCACACTGCCTATTCTCCTCACTGCCTCTCCTCCTCCCTGCCTCTCCTCAATCACTGCCTCTCCTCCCTCACTGCCTCTCCTCCCTCACTACCTCTCCTCCCTCAATGCCTCTCCTCCTTCACTGCCTCTCCTCCCTCACTGCCTCTCCTCCCTCACTGCCTCTCCTCCATCACTACCTCTCCTCCCTCAATGCCTCTCCTCCTTCACTGCCTCTCCTCCCTCACTGCCTCTCCTCCCTCACTGCCTCTCCTCCATCACTACCTCTCCTCCCTCAATGCCTCTCCTCCCTCACTGCCTCTCCTCCCTCACTGCCTCTCCTCCCTCACTGCCTCTCCTCCTTCACTGCCTCTACTCCCTCACTGCCTCTCCTCCTTTATAGCCTCTCCTCCTCATTGCCTCTCCTCCGTCACTGCCTCTCCTCCCTAACTGCCTCTCCTCCCTCACTGCCTCTCCCTCCTGCCTCTCCTCCCACACTGCCTATTCTCCCTCACTCCCTCTCCTCCCTCCCTGCCTCTCCTCAATCACTGCCTCTCCTCCCTCACTGCCTCTCCTCCATCACTACCTCTCCTCCCTCAATGCCTCTCCTCCTCACTGCCTCTCCTCCCTCACTGCCTCTCCTCCCTCACTGCCTCTCCTCCATCACTACCTCTCCTCCCTCAATGCCTCTCCTCCCTCACTGCCTCTCCTCCCTCAAGGCCTCTCCTCCCTCAATGCCCGTCACATGTGACACGCTAGCTAGAGACCTCCCTCTCAGCTCCACGCTAGCTAGACGCCTCCCTCTCAGCTCCACGCTAGCTAGAGGCCTTCCTCTCAGCTCCACGCTAGCTGGGTCTCCTCTCAGCTCCACGCTCAGCCCAGACGCCTCCCTCTCCAGCTCCACCTAGCTAGAGGCCTTCCTCTCAGCTCCACGCTAGCTAGAGGCCTCCCTCTCAGCTCCACGCTAGCTAGAGGCCTCCCTCTCAGCTCCACGCTAGCTAGAGGCCTCCCTCTCAGCTCCACGCTAGCTAGAGGTCTCCCTCTCAGCTCCACGCTAGCTAGAGGCCTCCCTCTCAGCTCCACGCTAGCTAGACGCCTCACTCTCAGCTCCACGCTGCTAGAGGTCTCCCTCTCAGCTCCACGCTAGCTAGAGGCCTCCTCTCAGCTCCACGCTAGCTAGACCCTCCCTCTCAGCTCCAGGCTAGCTAGAGGCCTCCTCTCAGCTCCACGCTAGCTAGAGGTCTCCCTCTCAGCTCCACGCAAGCTAGACGCCTCCCTCTCAGCTCCACGCTAGCTAGAGGCCTCCCTCTCAGCTCCACGCTAGCTAGAGGCCTCCCTCTCAGCTCCACGCTAGCTAGACGCCTCCCTCTCAGCTCCACGCTAGCTAGAGGCCTCCCTCTCAGCTCCACGCTAGCTAGAGGTCTCCCTCTCAGCTCCACGCTAGCTGAGGCCTCCCTCTCAGCTCCACGCTAGCTGAGGTCTCCCTCTCAGCTCCACGCTAGCTAGGTCCCCCCTCTCAGCTCCACGCTGGGGGTCTCCCTCTCAGCTCCAGGCTAGCTAGAGGCCTCCCTCTCAGCTCCACGCTAGCTAGAGACCTCCCTCTCAGCTCCACGCCCAGAGGCCTCCCTCTCAGCTCCACACTGCTAGAGGTCTCCCTCTCCCGCTCCACGCTAGCTAGACGCCTCCCTCTCAGCTCCACGCTAGCTGGGGTCTCCTCTCAGCTCCCAGGCTAGCTAGGGTCTCCCTCAGCTCCACGTAGCTAGAGGTCTCCTCTCAGCTTCACGCTAGCTAAAGGCCTCCCTCTCGGCTCCACGCTGCTAGACGCCTCCCTCTCAGCTCAGGCTAGCTAGAGGCCTCCCTCTCAGCTCCCGCTGGCTAGACGCCTCCTCTCAGCTCCACGCTAGCTAGAGGCCTCCCTCTCAGCTCCACGCTAGCTAGAGGTCTCCCTCTCAGCTCCACGCTAGCTAGACGCCTCCCTCTCAGCTCCACGCTAGCTAGAGGTCTCCCTCTCAGCTCCAGGCTAGCTAGAGGTCTTCCTCTCAGCTCCACGCTAGCTAGAGGTCTCCCTCTCAGCTCCACGCTATCTAGAAGCCTCCCTCTCAGCTCCACGCTAGCTAGAGGTCTCCCTCTCAGCTCCACGCTAGCTAGGGTCTCCCTCTCAGCTCCCGCAGCTGAGGCCTCCCTCTCAGCTCCACGCTAGCTAGAGGCCTCCCTCTCAGCTCCACGCTATCTAGAGGCCTCCCTCTCAGCTCCACGCTAGCTAGAGGCCTCCCTCTCAGCTCCACGCTAGCTAGAGGACTCCCTCTCAGCTCCACGCTAGCTAGAGGCCTCCCTCTCAGCTCCACGCTAGCTAGAGGCCTCTCTCTCTGCTCCACGCTAGCTAGAGGACTCTCTCTCAGCTCCACGCTAGCTAGAGGCCTCCCTCTCAGCTCCACGCTATCTAGAGGCCTCCCTCTCAGCTCCACGCTAGCTAGAGGCCTCCCTCTCAGCTCCACGCTAGCTAGAGGCCTCCCTCTCAGCTCCACGCTAGCTAGAGGTCTCCTCTCAGCTCCACGCTGGGAGCCACCCTCTCAGCTCCACGCTAGCTGAGGCCTCTCTCTCAACTCCACGCCATAGAGGCCTCCCTCTCAGCTCCACGCTATCTAGAGGCCTCCCTCAGCTCCACGCTAGCTAGAGGCCTCCCTCTCAGCTCCACGCTAGCTAGGGTCTCCTCTCAGCTCCACGCTAGTGAGGCCTCCTCTCAGCTCCACGCTAGCTAGGCCTCCCTCTCGGCTCCACGCAGCTAGAGGCCTCCTCAGCTCCAGCGCTAGGACCTCCTCTCAGCTCCACGCAGCTAGAGGCCTCCCCCTCAGCTCCACGCTAGCTAGGGCCTCCCTCTCAGCCCACCCTAGAGGCCTCCCTCTCCCGCTCCACGTTAGCTAGAGGTCTCCCTCTCAGCTCCACGCTAGCTAGGGGGTCCTCTCAGCTCCACGCAGCTAGGAGACCTCCCTCTCAGCTCCACCAGCTGAGGCCTCCTCTCAGCTCCACGCAGCTAGAGACCTCCCTCTCAGCTCCACGCTAGCTAGAGGCCTCCCTCTCAGCTCCAGGCTAGCTAGGACCTCCCTCTCAGCTCCACGCTAGCTAGAGGCCTCCCTCTCAGCTCCACGCTAGCTAGAGGCCTCCCTCTCAGCTCCACGCTAGCTAGAGGCCTCCCTCTCAGCTCCACGCTAGCTAGAGACCTCCCTCTCAGCTCCACGCTAGCTAGAGGCCTCCCTCTCAGCTCCACGCTAGCTAGAGACCTCCCTCTCAGCTCCACGCTAGCTAGAGGCCTCCCTCTCAGCTCCACGCTAGCTAGAGACCTCCCTCTCAGCTCCACTCTAGCTAGAGCCCTCCCTCTCAGCTCCACGCTAGGCATAGAAGACTAAACTAGGCAGGCCTGGGCTTTCCCCTCACATTATACGCCTCCTAAAACATCTGACGTGTGTATTCTCTCATCTACATCTACTTGGAGAACCTCTACGTCATAGTGTTGTTAACAGTAGTGTTTTTAAATTTCATATAAATGTATATATGTGTATATATATATATATATATATATATATATATATATATATATATATATATAATATATATATATATATATATATATATATATATATATATATATATATCTTTGAAATTTTGGGGGATCGAACAAATTAATAAATTCAAAAATTGTATTAATAAAATAGAGTTTACTAAGTAATTTTGTGGGTTTTTAGATATTAGTGAAAATATACGAATTTCACTTCTAGAAATATAGAATAATGGAATTATTTATAATAAATGACATTATTTTAATTGAAATAATTTAGTACATGACGTGGCATTTAGTGTTGTAGAGAGAATCAGGGATCAATGCACCGGCTTCCTCCGAGCACCGGCTTCCTCCGAGCACTGGCTTCCTCCGAGCACCGGCTTCCTCCAAGCACCGGCTTCCTCCGAGCACTGGCTTCCTCCGAGCACTGGCTTCCTCCGAGCACCGGCTTCCTCCGAGCACTGGCTTCCTCCGAGCACCGGCTTCCTCCGAGCACCGGCTTCCTCCGAGCACCGGCTTCCTCCGAGCACCGGCTTCCTCCGAGCACTGGCTTCCTCCGAGCACCGGCTTCCTCCGAGCACCGGCTTCCTCCGAGCACTGGCTTCCTCCGAGCACTGGCTTCCTCCGAGCACCGGCTTCCTCCGAGCACCGGCTTCCTCCGAGCACCGGCTTCCTCCGAGCACCGGCTTCCTCCGAGCACAGGCTTCCTCCGAGCACCGGCTTCCTCCGAGCACAGGCTTCTCCGAGCACCGGCTTCCTCCGAGCACCGGCTTCCGAGCACCGGCTTCCTCCGAGCACCGGCTTCCTCCGAGCACAGGCTTCCTCCGAGCACCGGCTTCCTCCGAGCACTGGCTTCCTCCGAGCACCGGCTTCCTCCGAGCACCGGCTTCCTCCGAGCACTGGCTTCCTCCGAGCACTGGCTTCCTCCGAGCACTGGCTTCCTCCGAGCACTGGCTTCTCCGAGCACCGGCTTCCTCCGAGCACTGGCTTCCTCCGGCGCTCTGTTCCTCCGAGCACTGGCTTCCTCCGAGCACTGGCTTCCTCCGAGCACTGGCTTCCTCCGAGCACCGGCTTCCTCCGAGCACTGGCTTCCTCCGAGCGCTCTGTTCCTCCGAGCACTGGCTTCCTCCGAGCACCGGCTTCCTCCGAGCACTGGCTTCCTCCGAGCACTGGCTTCCTCCGAGCACTGGCTTCCTCCGAGCACTGGCTTCCTCCGAGCACTGGCTTCCTCTGAGCACTGGCTTCCTCCGAGCACTGACTTCCTCCGAGCACTGGCTTCCTCTGAGCACTGGCCTCCGAGCACTGGCTTCCTCCGAGCACTTGCTTCCTCCGAGCACTGGCTTCCTCCGAGCACTGGCTTCCTCCGAGCACTGGCTTCCTCCGAGCACTTGCTTCCTCCGAGCACTGGACGGCACTCATCCTAACAGTTTTGAATTTTGGCAATACAAAAATTAAAAAATGTAAATGAAGGGATTTATGGAAATTGGTTAGTGGGACTTGAGTCCTGGAGGTGTGAATTACAGTGTCGGCACTCTGAAGGAGGGGTGTTAATGTTGCAGTTTTATAACTGTAGTGTAAAGCACCCTTCTGGCAAGACAGTGATGGAGTGAATGATGATGAAAGTTTTTCTTTTTCGGGCCACCCTGCCTTGGTGGAATCGGCCGATGTGTTAATAAAAAAATATAAATAATAAAATATATATATATATATATATATATATATATATATATATATATATATATATATATATATATATATATATATATATCTGCGGTCACAGATTTCTAACCCATGTGTGGAGAGTAACATAGCTCCTCAAGTGACACCTTAGACTACTAAGCTACATAAAGCTGGGTTCGAGTCCTGTTGACTACAGTCTTTCTCTGTATGTACCTCCCTCAAGGGAGGTTCCTTTTGACCTGGTGAGGGGCTCTTGATCTAGGGATTGGATCTGTGCTCCAGTTCCTTGAATTAAGTCTGAATACCTTCCACATCCCCCATCCCACAGGCGCTGCATAATCCTACGGGTTTAGCGCTCCCCCTTGATTATAATAATAATAATAATAATCTGTATGTACCTTCCCTTGTTTCTGCGAGGTGCACTGCTATAAAATCGCTGAGGTGGTCACAACATCGCTGAGGTGGTCACAACATCGCTGAGGTGGTCACAACATCGCTGAGGTGGTCACAACATCGCTGAGGTGGTCACAACAGCGCTGAGGTGGTCACAACATCGCTGAGGTGGTCACAACATCGCTGGGTGGTCACAACATCGCTCAGGTGGTCACAACATCGCTGAGGTGGTCACAACATCGCTGAGGTGGTCACAACATCGCTGAGGTGGTCACAACATCGCTGAGGTGGTCACAACATCGCTGAGGTGGTCACAACATCGCTGAGGTGGTCACAACATCGCTGAGGTGGTCACAACATCGCTGAGGTGGTCACAACATCGCTGAGGTGGTCACAACATCGCTGAGGTGGTCACAACATCGCTGAGGTGGTCACAACATACAGGAGGAGAATAAAATACCTGGAAACCATAACTCTGGAAGTCCTTCTAGTGCACAGTGCACCAGCAGTTCACAACATAAGCTGCTGGTGCACAGTGCACACAGTATACCATCGCTCGCTCATACAAACTTCAGAGGTTGAGGATCCGGCTGGTCTGTGAAAAATTGAAATGTATACACGTTAGTGTACATGTTTCACTACACGTACATGTACACGTTATATCACGTGTACATCATGTGTAAACGTTATAGTACATACACCTGTGCACAAGTTACTTCACGTATATACACGTTACGCAGTACATACACGTAAACACGTTACGTCACATGTACACTTGTTACAGAACATACACGTGTGCACAAGTTACAACATATGCACACACGTTAGAGTTTACACACGTGCACATTAAATACATCACGCATACACAAATTAGAGTACACACACGTTCACACAAGTCACATATGTACACGTTACAGTGCATACACATATACAAAAGCTGCATCCCTCATGCACACGAGTTACAACACGCACACAAACACACACACACACACACACACAGGAGAGATTAGGGGGGATATGATAACGACATATAAAATACTGAGAGGAATCGACAAGGTGGACAGAGACAGAATGTTCCAGAGATGGGACACAGCAACAAGGGGTCACAGTTGGAAGTTGAAGACTCAAATGAATCACAGGGATGTTAGGAAGTATTTCTTCAGTCATAAAGTTGTCAGGAAGTGGAATAGTCTGGGAAGTTATGTAGTGGAGGCAGGATCCATACATAGCTTTACGAAGAGGTATGATAAAGCTCATAGAGCCTGAAGAGTGACACAGTAGCGATCAGTGAAGAGGCGGGGGCAGGAGCTGTGACTCAACCCCTACAACCACAACTAGGTGAGTACAACTAGGTGAGTACACACACACACTCCACACCTGTGCACAAGTTAATCACACCCGTAATAGGCTCTGGTGTGTTTACACATGTTAAGTACAGGTAAGTTGCACCTGCTGCTGCTGTTGTTATTGTTGTTGTTGGTGCAGTTGCTGCTGTTAGTGCTGCAGGTGCTGGTGCTGCTGCTGCTGTTGCTGCTACTACTGTTGGTGCTGCTATTGCTTCTCCTGCACTGAAGTGCACCACTCTGTACAACAGGTGCCAGGCTGTACTTGTACAGCAGGTGCCAGGCTGTGCTCGTACAGCAGGTGCCAGGCTGTACTCGTACGGCGGGTGCCAGGCTGTACTCGTACAGCAGGTGCCAGGCTGTGCTCGTACAGCAGGTGCCAGGCTGTACTTGTACAGCAGGTGCCAGGCTGTGCTCGTACAGCAGGTGCCAGGCTGTACTTGTACAGCAGGTGCCAGGCTGTGCTCGTACAGCAGGTGCCAGGCTGTACTCATCAGCAGGTGCCAGGCTGTACTCGTACAGCAGGTGCCAGGCTGTACTTGTACAGCAGGTGCCAGGCTGTACTTGTACAGCAGGTGCCAGGCTGTACAATGATTAACATCATACAGGATAATCAATGCTGACTGTATGACCGTAATAACAGCTGTTAAGTCATCTGTAACAAGGTTGTGCAACACCTTGTTGATGTAGTCATGGTTGCTTGTTAGTGGGGTTTGAAGCCTATCGACTACACGTGGGTCATTAACGTTGCACGTAACCTGTTCACAATCGGTAAGATAGAGATTAAACTCATGTATATGCAAGAGAAATACTTCTCTCAGCATAATATATACATATATATATATATATATATATATATATATATATATATATATATATATATATATATATATATATATATATATATATATATATATATATATAATATATATATATATATATATATATATATATATATATATATATATATATATATATATATATATATATATATATATATATATATATATATATATATATATATATATATTATTAACACATAGGCAGATTCCCACCAAGGCAGGGTGGCCACCAAGGCCCGAAAAAGAAAAACTTTCATCATCATTCACTCCATCACAGTCTTGCCAGAGGGGTGCTTTACACTACAGTTATAAAACTTCAACATTAACAGCCCTCCTTCAGAGTGGTCGGTTTGCGTCCGGCTAACAGTAACAGCCTAATTGATCAGGCCCTGATCCACCGCCAGGCCTGGTCACAGACCGGGCCGCTGGGGCGTTGACCCCCGAACACACCAGGTATACTCCAGTCTCCAGGTAATACCTCAGCCATGCTGCCTTACCTCTGAGTATCAATACCTGGCTTCTCCAATGAGCATGTTGTTGGAGTCTTGACTCATATAATGACTCCAACAACATGCTTATTGGAGAAGCCAGGTATAGATACTAAAAAATCCGGGAAAATGAATTAATGTACAATTGCTATGGATCCCATCACACACTGGATTACTCCTTCATGATAAAGTTGAAATGTTAGCCATAAAGAGTACCCTGAAGGAGAATGTAGAACATAACTTTGGTATATCTGTGTCTAGCATTAGGAATAATATTTGGAGAGAAGTAAATAATGAAAATGATTGTTATAGGAGTGGGGTTCCACATGGGTCAGTCCTGGAACCGGTGCTGTTTCTGGTATTTGTGAACGACATGACGGAAGGAATAGACTCCGAAGTGTCCCTGTTTGCAGATGATATGAAGTTGATGAGAAGAATTCAGTCGGACGAGGACCAGGCAGAACTACAAAGGGATCTGGACAGGCTGCAAGCCTGATCCAGCAATTGGCTCCTGAAGTTCAACCCCACCAAGTGCAAAGTCATGAAGATTGGGGAAGGGCAAAGAAGACCGCAGACAGAGTACAGTCTAGGGGGACAGAGACTACAAACCTCACTCAAGGAAAAAGATCTTGGGGTGAGTATAACACCAGGCACATCTCCTGAGGCGCACATCAACCAAATAACAGCTGCAGCATACGGGCGCCTAGCAAACCTAAGAACAGCATTCCGACATCTTAAAAAGGAATCGATCAGGACCCTGTACACTGTGTACGTTAGGCCCATATTGGAGTATGCAGCACCAGTTTGGAACCCACACCTATAAAATACTGAGAGGAATTGACAAGGTTGGCAGAGACAGAATGTTCCAGAGATTGGACACAGCAACAAGGGACACAGTTGGAAGTTGAAGACTCAAATGAATCACAGGGATGTTAGGAAGTATTTCTTTAGCCACAGTGGTCGGGAAGTGGAATAGTTTGGGAAGCGATGTAGTGGAGGCAGGATCCATTCATAGCTTTAAGAAGAGGTATGATAAAGTTCATGACGCAGGGATAGTGACCCAGTAGCGACCAGTGAAGAGGCGGGGCCAGGAGCTATGACTCGACCCTGCAAACACAACTAGGTGAGTACACACACACACACACAAACACATACATACACACACACATACACACACACACACACACACACACACAGGAATCGTTCAAGACACTGTACACCGTGTACGTCAGGCCCATACTAGAATATGCAGCACCAGTCTGGAACCCACACTGATCTAGCACGTAAAGAAACTAGAGAAAGTGCAAAGGTTTGCGACAAGGCTAGTTCCACAACTCAGGGGTCTGTCCTATGAAGAAAGGTTGAGGGAAATAGGACTAACAACACTGGAGGAAAGAAGGGTCAGAGGAGACATGATAACGACATACAAAATACTGCGGGGAATCGACAAGGTAGACAGGGACAGGATGTTCCAGAGAGGGAACACAGAAACAAGGGAACACAACTGGAAGCTGAAGACTCAGATGAGTCAAAGGGATGTTAGGAAGCATTTCTTCAGCCACAGAGTAGTCAGGAAGTGGAATAGTCTAGAGAAAGATATAGTGGAGGCAGGAACCATACATAGTTTTAAGACGGGTATGATAAGCTCATGGAGCAGGGAGAGCAGAGACCCAGTAGCGGACAGCGAAGAGGCGGGGCCAGGAGCTGAGTCTCGACCCCTGCAACCACAATTAGGTGAGTACATTTGTGTGGCCGAGTGGTCTAGAGCGCTGCCTGGGAATCTTGTTCGTCTCAGTAGCAGTATCGAGTCCTGCTGACTGCGATCTTTCTCCCAGTAGCGGCCAGTGAAGAGGCGGGGCCAAGAGCTATGACTCGACCCCTGCAACCACAACTAGGTGAGTACAACTAGGTGAGTACACACACACACACACACACACACACACACACACTGTTTTTGGTATATGTGAATGACATAACGGAAGGGATAGACTCAGAAGTGTTTGCAGATGATGTGAAGTTAATGAGAAGAATTAAATCAGTCGAGGATCAGGCAGGACTACAAAGAGACCTGGACAGGCTGCAAGCCTGGTCCAGTAACTGGCTCCTTGAATTTAACCCTGCCAAATGTAATGTCATGAAGATCGGGGAAGGGCAAAGAAGACCGCAGACAGAGTATAATCTAGGTGGCCAAAGACTGCAAACCTCACTCAAGGAAAAAGATCTTGGGGTGAATATAATACAGAGCACATCTCCTGAGGCACACATCAATCAGATAACGGCTGCAGCATACGGGCGGCTGGCAAACCTAAGAATAGCGTTCCAATACCTCACTAAGAAATCGTTCAAGACTCTGTACACCTTATACGTCAGGCCCTTACTGGAGTATGCAGCACCAGTTTGGAACAAACAACTGGTCAAGCACGTCAGGAAATTAGAGAAAGTGCAAAGGTTTGCAACAAGACTAGTCCCAGAGCTAAGGATTGTCCTACGAAGAAAGGTTAAGGAAATCGGCCTGACGACACTAGAGGAAAGGAGGGTTAGGGGGGACATGATAACGACATATAAAATACTGCGAGGAATAGATAAGGTGGACAGAGACAAGATGTTCCAGAGAGAGGACACAGAAACAAGGGGTCACAGTTGGAAGTTGAAGACTCCTATGAGTCAAAGGGATGTTAGGAAGTATTTCTTCAGTCATAGAGTTGTCAGGAAGTGGAATACTAGAAAGTGACGTAGTGGAGGCAGGAACCATACATAGTTTTAAGACGAGGTTTGATAAAGCTCATGGAGCAGGGAGAGAGGACCTAGTAGCAATCAGTGAGGCGGGGCCAGGAGCAATGACTCGACCCTGCAACCACAAATAGGTGAGTACATACACACATAAAAACACACACACACACACACACACACACACACACACACACACACACACACACACACACACTTAGATTAGACAAATTTTCGGAGGATGAACAAATTTTTTTAAATATTTATTTCTGAACTCGAGGGAAATCCTCAATTTTTTCTTTGAACCTAAAGCGAACAACGGATCACATGTTGCTGGTGCTGCCTGCGTTGTTGGTGTTGCCTGCGTTGCTGGTGTTCCCTGCGTTGATGGTGTTGCCTGCGTTGATGGTGTTGCCTGCGTTGCTGGTGTTGCCGCGTTGCTGGTGGCCGCGTTGTGGGGTTGCCTGCGTTGTTGGTGTTGCCTGCGTTGTTGGTGTTGCCTGCGTTGCTGGTGTTGCCTGCGTTGCTGGTGTTGCCTGCGTTGATGGTGTTGCCTGCGTTGCTGGTGTTGCCTGCGTTGCTGGTGTTGCCTGCGTTGATAGTGTTGCCTGCGTTGCTGGTGTTGCCTGCGTTGCTGGTGTCCGTGCTGGGGGTTTCCTGCGTTTATGGTGTTCCCCTTGCTGGTGATGCCGCGTTTGGGGTTCCTGCGGGTGGTGTTTCCCGCGGATATTTTGCCCGCGTTGATGGGGTTTTTCCCGTGTTGTGGTCGCCTGCGTTGCTGGTGTTTCCTGCGTTCTGGTGTTTCCCGCGTTGCTGGTGTTGCCCGTTGCTGGTGTTTCCTGCGTTCTGGTGTTGCCTGCGTTGATAGTGTTGCCTGCGTTGTTTGGGGGCCCGTTGTTGGTGGCCCCGTTTCTGGTGTTTCCTGCGTTGATAA